>PVIR01038621.1:0-14420 GCA_004026965.1 Petromus typicus | reverse complement strand
CTGTGGGCAGGAGGCCTCAGCTTTTCTCATAGGTTCTCCTCAGGGCTCCTTGAGCCCCTTCACAATGTCATGTCAGGCATCTTTGAGACCAAATGATCCTGGGAAGAACTGGGCAGAAGATTTTTTTTTTTTTATAACCTAGCTTCAGAAATCAAATAGCATCACATCTGCCTTACTCTCTTTAAAAAGACAGTCTCTAAGTTAGATTTACCTACATAGGATGTAGAATTTGGCTTCACTTTTTTGTTGTTGTTGTTTTTTTGTTTTGAGACAGGGTCTCACTTTGTAGTTCAGGCTGGCCCTGAGCTCAATATGTAGCCCAGGCAAGCCTTGAACTCAGAGCAATCCTCCTGCCTCTGCCTCCCAAATGCTGGGATTATAGTCATGAGCCACCATGCCCAGCATTGTGGTGTGTGGTACTGATTGCCGATGGGCATGAGTCACCACACCTGGCATTGTGGTACCTGGTTACCGGTGATCGAACCCAGGACCTTCCACTTACAAGGCAGATGCCAGAACCACTGAGCTAAATCCCCGGTCCCATTGGCTTCACCTTTTAAAGTGAAGCATGGTGAAGAATTTGTGGATATATTTTAAAATCACTACAGTACTAAATGTATAGCTCTGTGTCTGTTACTTTTCCTATTGCTGGGACAAAACATCCAACACTCATAAGTTAAGGAAAGTTTGGGGCAGGGATTTAGCTCAGTAGTTCCACTGCCTGCCTTGCAAACACAAGGGTCCGAGTTCAATCCTCAGTAACCACATACAACAATGCTGGGTGTGGTGACTCACACCTACCAGCAAACAGTAGCACATACCATAGTGCTGAGTGTGGTGGCTCACATCTGTAATCCCAGCACTTGGGAGGCAGAGGCAGAGGATTGCTGTGAGTTTGAGTCTGAGCTTAGGGGCAGTCTGAACTACAAAGTGAGACCCTGTCTCAAAAAAAAAGAGGAAAGTTTATTTCAGCTCACAGTTTGTGGAGGTTTGAGTCCATGTCATCTAGCTCCTAGGCAGGATGGCACTGCAGAGGGACATCACAGTTAATGGAGAAACAGTTCATGGCAGGGCAGGCAGGAGGCAGCAAGTAACAGCCAGAAATAGTGACGCAATCCTGCTTTTTCCTTTTTTCCTATTTAAGCTACCAGCCTTTTGGATAGTGCCGTCTGCACACAGAACTGTGCCAGTTTCAATCAGTAGACTAATTTAGTACCACACACTCTCAATCTCAGTAAAACACATGCTAGATCAGCCAACTCTGAAAACCCCACTGAAGTGCATGAGGCTTCAGGGGACATCTAATACAAGCCATAAAAGGCTCTACCTCACTCATTTTCATGTTTGTGTTAGGTTCAGTAGTATGAATATGTACAATAATTTCCTTATCCTTGCCCACACTACGGGATATTTTTACTCTTCTAAACAGTGCGGATATAACTATATTCCTGAATGTGGATTTGTTGAGTCAGTAGTGATTGGGTTCTGAGGCTCTTCTTAAAACTGAAGAGCCTGAATATGTAGAGACCTATGTTTTGTCTTTCATTGAGGTAGATCAATGCTATTTTTGTCTTTCATTGAGGTGAAAGATATTAGAGTAAGTCACTGCAGGTAATCAGATGAATAAATCAATAATCAGATGAATCAGAATAATCAGATGAAAATCAGAATAATCATGAGAAATATAAAGTATGTGAAAACAGTTCTCAGTATAAAAATATTTTAATATTTTGAGTAGATGAACTATGTTGAATATAAAAAACACAATAGAAAATATATTTGCATAGTACAGATTAATAAAATTTAAACTCTGACAAATATATTGATTAGAAATAATGTGAAGTAAAATATAAAGAAATACATGAGAATGAACAGGTCTAAATTCAGAGCAATGAGAAAAGTAAAACTGAGGGGCACATTTTGCAGAGATTTCTTTTTTTTTTTTTTTTTAGACAGGGTCTCACTTTGTGGTTCAGGCTGGCCCTGAGCTTAGCCTCCAACTCACATCACAGCAATCCTCCTGCCTCTGCCTCCCGAGTGCTGGGATTACAGGCGTAAGCCACCATGCTCGGCACTGTGGTATGTGGTGCTGATTGCTGCTGGGCTTGAGTCTCCACACCCAGTATAGGTATGTGGTTACCAGGGAATTGAACCGGGGCCCTGGCGCTTCCAAGACAGGCGCTGGAACCACTGAGCTAAATCCCTGGCCTCTGCAGAGATTTCTTAATTGGCAAAGTTTTATTTCTCAATGAGGATGACAAAACTACAGGTTTTTTTTAAATTCATATCACCTTTTTGTAGACCTTCATTATTGCTGAATATAAATGAGATTAGGTATGTAGCTCAACTGTAGAGCACATATTTAGCATGTGCAAGACCCTGGGCCCAATTCACAGGACAAAAGCAAGACCTAAATATTTTAATTGAGAGGATTTTTATTTTATATTCAAATTTTTATAAACCTGAGAAGCAGTTTTTAGGCTTTAGCATTTGTGTTTAAATGTGTACGTTTGCTTACTGATGGTGAATCTAGTGCAGTGAAATAGTCAACAGAAAATTAATTCCTATTCGGTTCCTACAGTTAATTCCACATGGTACACGCTGGGTCTCAGGTGAGTTTTTGTTAGTGAAGAGTGATAGGAGTAGTAACAAAAACAGGAGGCTAGAAGAATAAAGTCTGAATTCAAGTTTATAGTCTGAATAAAGATCTGGGGAGTTTCAGCTATATCCAGCAGCAGTTACGGGCATATCAGTTTTCTCAGTGTGGGAAGAAAACCTACCTTCCATTGCTATTGTAAAAATCGTGTGAAATTTAACAGAACAAAACATGAAAAGCACTAGCACAGTGACAGGCACATGACAGATGTTTAGTGTTTTCTTCCTGCATTTTATGATTACGGCCCTTTGCATCTGGGACCCTTTGTAATGAGCATTTGCACATTTTCAATAATTGCAAGGTTTGCAGTTTTCCTTTGTTGTGTAGGAAACAAAATGTTTGGCACTAAATATTAGATGTTTTAAACCTTTACACAAAGATTAAAATCATTACTAGAAGATACTAAGCTGTGCAGTTGTCATCTCTGTCTAGGGTTTTTTGTGCTGACATTTGAGCAGGTTTTTTTTTTTTTTCTGACTGAATATCTCTTTGTCATGGTGCGTTGAGCTTGTTAATGACCAAATTCTTATGTGGCAGCTGCACATTACACATGCTTATTCTCCATGTTTAGGCCATAAATCTCCTAACTGACTGGCAGCACCACCTGCCTGGCCTTTCAGAGTGGCAAATACAGCTCTAATAATGTTATTTCAAAGATATTTCAGACATTTTCTCTCCTGTCAGCCTTCTGTGACAATGTAATGATACAAAGAGTATGAGAAGTCATTGTTCATGCCGAGTGTATTTTACAGTGGAGAGACACTGGTGGTATTTCTTATGTGCATGTTTGTAGAATATGCAACATGAAGAGTGTTTGTTAAATACCAGGTGAATTTTATAAAATGTGTGGAGTGATTCTGAGCATATTTACAATACTTTTTCACCTAAAGTCTATTCATTATTTATCATTCTTCTCTAGAAATATGTTTAAGTTTAACATTGGAGCAATAGTAATCACTCACCTACCCTGACCAAAGCTTCCGAGTTTGTGGCTCTACCCGTCTTTGCAGTTTCCAGCTTAGAAGTGATAAAGTGCAGGGACTTTTGAGTCAAAGAGCCTAAGCTCAAATCTTGGCCCTTTCTTATTAGTGTGGGTCCCTGGACAAGTTACTCAGCCTTTGTGTCATTGGTTTCACCTGTAAGATGGGGGGGGGATTAAAAACATCTGTTTCATACAGTTATAAAAATTGCTTATATTAAACATTAGAAGAGTGGTACAAAATAAACACATAAATATTCATTAACATATAAATATTCCCCCATACTGGTGGGACACACAGGTTTTATAGAGTACATAGTCCTCAGCCCTGTGGGCTTATTCTACGTCACAGCCATTCTTAAACAGTGGAAGACGTTTACTGTCCTTCCAGATAGGTTAGTTGTGCATGTTAGTAAGGAAGTATGGATGATGCTAAACCTAACCAGAATCCTGAGAGGAAAGAGGACCTGTCAGTGTCGTCTGAGTCTCACCACCCGGGGCAATAAACAGGCCAAGCACAGTGGGAAGGGGGTTCCAAGGAACAAACAGATTTTAACACAGAATGTCTTAGTGCATATTTCTACATAACAATCATCCTCTGCCATTATATTTCAATCTATTTTCTAAGTTGATGCATAAAGAAACTTGACTACAGTGTGTAACTGGAATGAAAAACAAAAACTGTCAGAATTGCTTAAAGGATATTTTCATCCTAATCCAGAAAAGCCATTCTCAGCATGGTAGGAAATGTTAAGGAGTTGAGGGACAGAATTAATAATCCTGCCTTTCAGGCAGAAATGCAGGCAGAATTACTCTTCAGTCTAATTGTAAATGCTTCTAATTCACACCAATAATTTCTGTTTATAATAGATGAATTCTCCCTTTAGATTAATAGATCTATTCCTGACTCAGCCATCTGAAGGCTCTTCTAGTAAATACGCTCACATTCTTTCTGAAATTCACATCTTCAGAGGTGGGCAGTGTTGCGAGCCTTATGTGCAGCTGAAAAGTAGTTTAAAGAATGCTTTGAAAGATGCACACTGCTGTCCTGGGGCAACTAAATGAGCAGGTCTTTCTGATTTTCTTTGTTGCTAAAAGATCATGTGAACCGCCCCTGTCCTTGAGAAGTTCTCTGTCTAGCCTCATACTGTTAGATTAATTCTGTGTCCAGGTCTACAAGGTACATGATTAACCTGGTTTGACAGTTGACATTGGTTGCTGTCTCAATTACTTCCCTCATCTCTGAGATACAACACCTGATACCCACAACCTGAAGGACAGGTTTATTCTGGCTCACAGTTTGTAGAGATTTTAGTCTACAGACCCCTGGTTCTGAGCAGGACAGCAGGGAAGGTAGGTGGGGCAGAAGCAGGTTGCTCACAGCATGGTCTCAGGAACCAGGGGGAGGGGAGAGATGCCAAGATCAAGATCTAGAGAGGAAAGAGGGTACTAGACTCTTCCAGCACATCCTCAGGGACCCAGCCGCTCCTCCACCCACACTGAACCTGCCAGGGTCACATTTAGCTATAAATTTGTAGCTAATCAGTACTTACTCAGGACATGAATAATATTGGCCTGTAAAGGCTGGTAACATAGCTCAGTGGTAGAGTGTTTTCCTGTCATGTGTGGGGTCCTGGGTTCAGTCTCTATCCCTGTTTAAAAATAGGAGCTTTGGGCAAGGGATGTAGGTTAGTGGCATTGCACCTGCCTGGCAAGTGCAAGGCCCTTAGTTAAATCTCTGGTACTGCAAATAATAATAAAATAAAACATATATGGGATGTGTGTGTATATGGGTTTTGTTAAATTGAGGGCCTATTTGAAATTTCTTTTTGCCTTTAAAAAAAGAAACCCCACATCCGTTCAGTGAGAACTTTGATTTGCTTATGTTTCAGACCAATTCTATTCCCTTCTGAGCCACTGAATTTAGTGAGAAGTTGCTGATGATTTCTCTCATTTGACACCTAGGAAGCTCGCCTATCCTGAAATGAGTAAACAGGGTTAGCTTTTCCAAAATGGTTTGGTAGGCAGAATCTTAAAAGGAGCTCTAGTGACTTTCTACCTTGCATTGTCCCACCCTTGATTAATTAATATGAGACTTTATCCTATTTGGGAAAGGATTTTCCAGATATTGTTAGGGTCACTAACCAGTTGACTGTAACACAGGTGAAGATATTATCTGGGTGGGCCTAACACGAGCTCTGTGACACCAAGAGTTTTCTCTGAACAGTGGCAGAAAGAAGTGAGAAATTACAAAGGACCAGGTGGATGTTGCTGGCTTTGAACATGGAGGAGGCCACGTGCATGCTGGCAGCTTTAAGGAGCAGAACGCAACACCAGCTGACAGGAAGATAGTAGAGACTCAGGCCACCAGACTCAGGGACTCCTTTGCTGCCAGTGACCTACACAAGCTTTGTACCTTATTTATTTCAAGCACCTCCCAACAAGAGGCCAGACCAGCTCACCCAGGACCTCCATTCCGGCCTTTGTAATATCCTAAGCACAGACCCACTGGATCCACCTGTACTTCTGACCTACACAGCTGTGAGCTAATGTATTTTAAGGTACTAAGACTGTGGTAACTGGTTAGAGAACAATAGACAACTAATTCACTTTGGATTCCAAGTTGTTAGAGCCTAAGATCTGAAAGCTCCTTCACAGTAACCTTGTGTTTAAGAAGTGTAGGCCCTTTGGGTCTCGCACGGAAGATGACCCAAATCCATGGTTACTCCAGTGAAGACACTCATTCTTTCTTACAGTAAACATTATTATTTCTGGAGGGATAGAGATTTTTGGACCACTGTAAGGAAACAGCCCCCTCCCCCATTTTAAAGGCAGTCCTTTACATTCTCTAAATTTAAAAATCCTGTCATTTTCCCACAGAGTACATCTAAATGTATGCTCATTTCCTACAGGCCTGGCTCTTTCAAATGGATGTTTTACTCCAGAGTTGGCAGGTGTTAGGTACATTTTCTTATCCGCTGACACTTGTTAGAGCTTGGATCTTGAATGTCACCCCAAAGTCCCATATGTTAAAGGTTTGGCCCTTGGGTGGCATTGTTGATAGGTGTTGGAACCTTCTAAGAGGCAAAGCCTTGTTAGAGATACTCAGGTCATTGGGGGAGGCCCTGAAGGGACCGTGGGACTGCAGGGCCCTGCCCTCCTGCTTCCTGTCTGTGCTGGGGGAGGCTTCCCCCCACTCTGCACTGCAGCCGTGTGTCTCATTGCAGGTTCTCAACAGCAGGGCCAGTCGACACAGGCTGAAAGCTCCAAAACTGAGCCAATGTAAGCCTTTTCTCTTCGGAAACTAGAGTAACATGAAGCTAACATGGAAAACTGATGGTCTTCGCTCTTACTATATATTTGACTAGAGGAGCCTTTGGAGTTGGTTTATGGTAAGAGCAAGCCCAGAATGCTGTGAATGGAGCTTGACAGGTGATTCCGGCAGGGCTCTGGAACCAGCATGCTGACAGGAATGTGATGGAAAAGGTGATACTAGTGTGACTGTCACCGGGCTGGATCTGAGTTTCCCTGACTACCACCCCTGCAGGAAAAGTTTCCAGGGATACATCAGAAAGAGGCTTAAGTACGGTTTATTAGACAAAGACAGATCATAGGATACACTTGATAGTGTATTATAGTTTCATTATAGTTGGGAACTGAGTACATTTATACTTTTATCGAGGGGGTGAAAAGATAGGGGTGTGAGTGCCCTCCCCACTGATATCAGCCTATTTGTAGTCATGCTTTTTGTTTTTGAATAGGTGACTTAAAGGTTTTCTGGATTAACTCACCCTTTTGTTTGCTCTCTTAAGGGGTCAATTTCTGGCCTTCTAGTGATGCCTCAGGAAGGGAAGGAGTATACACCCAGTCAGGGAGAGCTGGCATGGGCTGTCTTGTGTAACTCCTGCTAAGTCCTGGAACTTGCAGCCTTACAGAGCACTCTTTTTCATTAGGATTTCCTTCTCTCCTTTCTACCTGTCTTTTATTCCTGACATCCTCCCTCAGTTTCAGGTGCAGATGAGGATTCTGTTGGGAATTGAACTAGGAGCTATCCTTGTGGCATTGTGGCAAAGAATGTAGGTGCATTTTGTTCATGCCCTGATAACTTTGTAGGCCAGATTTAAAGTTATCTGATGGGGGGACCAGGGATTTGGCTCAGTGGTTCCGGCACCTGTCTTGCAAGCGCAAGGGCCTGTGGTCGATCCCTGATTAACCACATACAATACTGGGCATGGAGACTCACACCCAGCAGCAATCAGTACCACATACCACAGTGCCAGGCGTGTAATCCCAGCACTCGGGAGGCAGAGGCAGGAGGATTGCTGTGATGTGAGTTGGAGGCTGAGCTCAGGGCCAGCCTGAACTACAAAGCAAGACCCTGTCTCAAAAAAAAAAAAAAAATAGTTATCTGATGGGTGGCAAGTGTGAGGTCCTGAATTTGAACCCTGATACCAAAAAAACAAACAAAAAACCCCACAACAAAAACAAAACAATGAAGTTTATCTGATGGAGATTTCAAAGCAGTCCAGCATGTGGGCTGCAGTACTGGTATTACTGACTGCTTATACCTAAGTTTCAGTCAGAATCGAGAGCAAAGATAAACAGAGTAAATCGATTTGGAACATTTGCAGCTTTGGCAGAAAAGCCCATTTACAGCAGTTGCTGTCAACAGTAAATAGTCAAGTATACCCTTACTATAGGAAAGATGCTTCGGGGCATCTCAGAGATGCAGTTGTTTGAAAGACTTGCCAGGAAAGAATCCTTTATGGGGGGGACTGTGGTGACCTGGGGGATTGCTTCTCATATTCAGCTGCAAGGCTTTCAGGGACATTGCAGCTGCCGTTCCCGCAAGCCCAGGTGCTATTCCTGATGGCAGCAGATGTTGCTGCTGTTCATATGATGCTGTTCTTACAGACATGTGGAATGCAGGAGTTACAGGGTCCTGGAGGCTTTGACTTAAGATTTCAAAGGAAAGCTGAGAGGTCAGGCATGATATGGAGGATCAGAGTCCCTGTAAGCTGAGCTGCATGGAGCTCTAGAAGTGAAGTCAAAGCCATAATGGAGACTCTGGCAGTGTGGAGGTACTTGCAAGGCCCAGCGCCTTCTAAGGGAAGCTACAGACAGCATGCAAAACCTTCCCAAGAGAGTGGCTATGTGAGCATCCTCGGGCCGGGGTGGAGGGCTGGGGCTCCCCAGGCCTGGGGAACCCCCCTCCCACCACAGTGGGCCCTAGATGCCAGATTCCCATGTCAGTAATGATTTTTCTCCTAGATTTTTAAGTTTATCTTTGGGTTATTCCCTCCTTTTGTGTTGCCCTGTTCATCCCTTTTGGAGTAGGGATATTTATTTACTTGTCCCTGTCCTACCCCTATATCTTGGAAGTATGAAAATATTCGTGGTGTTTTTAGGGGCTTTACAGTTCACTTTATTTTGAATGTTGGAAGAGACTGGATGTGGGCCTTTGAGCAGTCCTGCAGCAGTGCAGAACGTGGGACTTGGGATGGACTGAATACATGTTGAATTGTGAGATGGACATGACTCTTTGCGAGCAGGGAAGAATACTTCAGCCTGGACCTTGAATTTCCTCCAATGTCTGTATAAAACGCATGGTCCTGAGGGTGTTGCCATGCGGATCAGGGCCTTTTTGGAGGTGTTCAGGGCCTGGGGGTCTGCTCTCGTGAGGACTGTGGGACCATGGCCCTTCCCCTGTGCACTTGGCTGTGGGGTGAGCAGTTTTGCCTGCGCGCTGCGGTCGTGATCACTGCCTCAACGCAGGTCTACACTATGGGGTCGACTGATAACGGACCGAAGCCTCCAAAACAGCCAAGATGAACCGTTTTTCTGTATAAGTTGATTACCTCAAGTGCTTTATTTTATTTATTTTGGGGAGAGAGTGAAAGTTTTATTGAAAGAAAAACCTAGGGCTGATGATTTCGCTCAGTGGCTCTGGCATCTGCCTGGCAAGTGCAAAGTCCCGAGTTTGATCCCCGGTACCACATCCCACAGTGCCAGGCATGGTGGCTCACGCTTGTAATCCAGCACTCGGAAGGCAGAGGCAGGAGGATTGCTGAGTTCAAGGCTCACCTGGACTACATAGTGAGCTCAGGGCCAGCCTGAACTACAAAGTGAGACCCTTTTTCAAAAACTAAAAAGAAAAAAAAACCCCAAAACCTAGAAATGTTAATCTCATATCTCCTTCAAAGGTTCATTTCTGTTTACCAAGTGCTTTATTTTAATAATGGAAAGATAACAAACTTGTGATACCTAATAGAATATCTGTCTGAATTCTGTAAGTAATACAGATTATTTGAACTTTTTTAGCTTTTGTATAGTTGGGAAGGAGATTATATGATAAGCTGCCTGAGGTACCCAAAATAAATGAATAAAAGCCACCTATTTTTTAGTACTAATGCAAGGACCAAAGTTGAAAGGGATCTCTTGATGGTTCAGACAATAATGCAAATAAAACACCTTTCATCATTAGAATATTTCATGTAATTTCCAGTGACATTTTCTGAATTGTTTTTCAGTGTGAATCATTAAAAAATCCTTAATTTTATATTTCATTTAAATTATGAGAAAAAGTTACACTTGGTAGTAGTATAATTGTAGTTAATAACTAAAGTCTCTCGGAAAATATCAAAGAAATATTTGATTCTGATGCAACTTTGACTAAAATATTTACAAATAAAAACTTTATTTTGGTTTAAAAAAATTAAAAACAGAATTCAGCCTGCATAAATGCTTGAGTGCCTACGGGAGGATGGGTCAAGAGAATCTCTTGACATTGCTGCACCCCTTAATAAGCCTGTGAGAACTGGGGGCCCTTTGATTCCCCCATTCCCTACTCTAGCACAGTGAGCTTCCCGTTAAAATACATGAAGGCACA
This sequence comes from Petromus typicus, assembly GCA_004026965.1. Lineage (NCBI taxonomy): Eukaryota > Metazoa > Chordata > Mammalia > Rodentia > Petromuridae > Petromus > Petromus typicus. Next base: position 3,896 of record PVIR01038621.1, on the reverse strand, counting down.
CACCACACTTCTAACCTGGGCTTCTTAGAATTCCCAGACCTTCAGTCCTGTGTGTATCTGCATTCTGGTAGTTTCTTTTGCTAAAAATAACTTCCTCTTTAACTTATTGTTTGCTTCATTTCCAACTCAAAGCCTGCTTGAAATTCACTTCCCCTACTCTTCCTTTTAAGCTTTAGTTTTGTTCTTTATCTCTTCTGTCTTCTATAAAATACCTGTATTTGGTTAACAGAAAATGTACATATAAAACTTCATCCTAGAGTAAAAGTTCTGGTGATTAATTTGCCTTCATTTTTCTTGTAGTACTTAGTACTTACTGTCTTATATAAAATAAGCCAATAAATTTATAAATATTGTATAATAAGTTATGTAAATGCTACATTTGTAGGCTTGATTCCTGAAATGAATTAGGCTTTAGCTAGGACAGCATCTTTTTAACCCTTTGGGGTCTATCATAGAGTACTCTGACCTAGTTCTGCTTTTCTTTTCCATTTGGATGTGTACTTGAGGGTGGGGAATGTTTATCTTTAAACGTCAGTGCTCAACATAGAGTAGGGAGCTGAATACTTAGTGAACTAATGGAATGAAGAATCAAGGATTGAAAATATGAATGAGTAAATCATCTTTTTAGTACAGTATATAATTTTTAGATGCAAGCATGAGAGCTAAAAAGGCCATACACTTGAATGTGCGCGTTCTTAGCCATACTTATCTAGAACTATTTGCAGTTGACTTTTCCAACAGAAGTCTGACTGTACCATGTTCCTAGGCTCATTCTCTTGGTGTAGATGAGCATGTGTGTTCTTTAAAGGCAGCTTCTAAATGTACAGACTTTGGACATTTAGGGAAAATGCCACCTTTAACAGTTCTTACATTCCTCAGTTAAAAAGTTGATTGTGTGGTCTGCAGAGGCAGCTTAATGTTAGAACCTATTTGTGCAAAGTGTGTGAAGTCCTGTTGCAGACTGTCCTGTTCCCAGAAGTCCATAGATAGGGCTGAAAGTTTTATATACTCTGAGTGAATTTTTGGTGAAGAACCTTAGCATGAGGCTATCTGGGACCCTATCCTGTTATTTCACTGGCATAAATTCAGGCCTAATGAAATTGGCCTCATGATTAATAAGGTACGCTTAGCACTCAGGAAATTCCAAGAGTTTTTTGGAGCTCTGTGCTAGAAACCAGGGATAAGGACCAAATATATTTCATGTTATGCCACATGTTAATTTCTAAAGTAATAATAAAAATATATGTAAAACTTTTCTATACTTAGAAAAATAAGAAATATAGAAGTTTAATAAAAAAGATGCCTAGGAAGAATGTGGAAATTGAACTGGTCCTGGCCCGTCAGACTATAACTGTACTGTGTCTCCTCAAAGACCTTGTGTGTGAAAACAGCCCCCTAGCAGTTTTTGGTATGGAATATACACAGAGCAAATGCTTAGAAAGTGGGGGAAGAGCCGAGCTGCCAGCCTAACCCTCGTGTACTGGAGAGGAGCAGCAAAGTGAGGGCTTTTTCATTCTACAGGGAGCAAGGAGGGCAAGACCGGCCTGGACACGGACAGAGGGAAAATACTGCGTTCTTCCTAAATACCTCCTGCCCCTTTCAGCACTCACTGAGGTCACTGGTAGTGGGCGGGACCTGTGGTGTTGATGGTGAGGGGGTGCGCCTGTAACAGCACTGCTGCTCAGCTTCTTCCCGTACAGCTGTGGGAATAAACCAGATCATCCTTCAGTTTCTTCAGCAAAACGCAAGTGCAGTTTCAGTTGGCAGTTCTCACTGTATTCAAGGCAAATACCTGCTGTGACTAAAAATGCCTTCAGTTCTTGGCAAAGCAACAAGTATCCTGCTTCTGTTAACAATTACTTTAAGAAAAAGATGGTAAATGATATTAAAAATATAGAAATGGCGGGCCAGGGGTTTAGCTCAGTGGTTCTGGCGCCTGTCTTGCAAGCGCAAGGACCTGGGTTCGATCCCCAGTAACCACATACCATACTGGGCGTGGAGACCCACGTCCAGCAGCAACCAGTACCACATACCACAGTGCCAGGCGTGGTGGCTCACGCCTGTAATCCCAGCACTCGGGAGGCAGAGGCAGGAGGATTGCTGTGATGTGACTTGGAGGCTGAGCTCAGGGCCAGCCTGAACCACAAAGTGAGACCCTGTCTCAAAACACCTTTAAAAAAAAAAAAAAAAAAAAAAATATATATATATATATATATATATATATATACACACACACACACACACATATACACATATATACACACACACACACACACATATATACACACACACACACACATATATATATATATATATATATATAAATAAATGGGAATACTTAAGACATCCTAATTGTTTTCTGTGGACAGAAATTGTTAAATAATTATTTCTGATTGAAATTTTAGCTTTTCAAGTTAGTTTATGTGTGTATTTGAGGTCTCTGACATACTTAGGTTAAAAGAGAAAAAAACCACTTATTTGGACTTAAAGTAATAAGCCCAAGGACAGTTACTTCAACATAGTATAGTGATATACTCAGGTAGTTGGAATAAATCCAGACTCTCATGACATTTTAGTTGGTCTAGTAAAAAGTATATTGCTTCAGAGTATCTTTGGCCTTTTTGCAATAGAAAGGTGGCTAGTTAAGGCTCATAAAAGAGGCTTGGGACATCACACAAAAAGCTTGGGCTTTTTCTTTTGGTTGTTAGTATCCATAAGTTGGAGTGTTAGTCCTTTCTGTGATGATGCCACTCAGATTGGAACTGTGGTCACCAAAGGAAATGGAGCTCCAACTGCACGAGCTCTGCAGCCTCTCGTAGGGAACAATAAAGACACAGCTCAGTAGGGGAGTTGCAGTCAGTGAAATGAATTATTTAAAATCATACTGCTGAGCACTGTTGCCATCTGAGGTACTATGGTAAGTTCTTGACACATATTATCTCACTTAATCCTCCTAATCCTTCCTGGTACCAGTGTTTTGGAGATCCAAGATAAAATTTGTTTCCTTACTTTTTTGTTACAATCTCAACAAAAAAGTAAGGAAACAAATTTTATGTATATGGGGGGGTGGCAGGGTGGGTAGGGCTATGGGAAAAAATGAGAATTAAGTTGTGTCTTATACTGGTACAAATCCCCATTATGGAGTGCAATCATGATGTGTATATTTAATGTACCAATAAAGATAAAAAAACAAACAAACAAAAAAAACAAAAACAACTTTCGTTGCAAAAAAAAAAAAACCCAAGATAGTGAATCAGAGAGGTTAAGGAATTTAAGATATTCCAGCAGATAAACGGAGGGGCTCCTACCTGCTGTGCCTAGAACTAACATTACCAGGACTGGTCAAGAGAAGAGCTCAATAAAGGGAATCTCTGATTTGATCACAGAACACCTAGGGTTGAGTGTCTTTACTACAAAACAGAATTTTCATAGCACTCTCAAAACATTATCATACCGATCTGCCTGTTCTTTTTCTTTTGCTGTGTGCAGTTGCTGCAAGGCAAGGTACGTGGATGTAATTCTTACAGCCCTTCTCTTCATTATTCCTATAGTTAGGTCAGCTGGACCCAGGATTTAAGATGAAATCTGTAATACCGCTAATTGAGGTCTGTAGAGGATCTCATGTTGTATTCAACAAGTCTTGAGACTGGTTTCTCAGGTATTTCTGACTTACATTGTCTGGGGGCCTAGTTTCTTTTTTTTTTTTTTTTTAGGTTTTTTGAGACAGGGTCTCACTTTGTGGTTCAGGCTGGCCCTGAGCTCAGCCTCAAACTCACATCACAGCAATCCTCCTGCCTCTGCCTCCTGAGAGCTGGGATTACAGGCGTGAGCCACCACGCCCGGCACTGTGGTATGTGGTACTGGTTGCTGCTGGGTGTGAGTCTCCACACCCAGTA
>PVIR01038620.1:0-14439 GCA_004026965.1 Petromus typicus | reverse complement strand
ACAGTTCACAGGGAAAAACAGAATAGTTTAGAAGGGAGAAAGCGGCTTGTTTTTACATACTGCTGGGCTAACTGCGCGCCTCCTGGCGAAGCATACTCAACTCAGGTTCTAGGCCTGGGGAGCCTCAAGCCTCAAGCACAGGGGTCTTCCGCCCGGGACCCCAGTCCCTATTTTGTCACGCCTTATTCGGCGGGGGCGTTGCAGACTGCTGTGAGTTCAATGCTGGGCTCAGGGCTAGCCTGAACTACAAAAGCAAGGATTGTCTCAAAAAAAATCACAATAAACCAAAAAATATAAAAAAGTAATATTATGCAATAAATTGAAATACCCCACATACAACCTTTAAAAACCCTCAACTCCTCTACCAAAATCAAGTTAAGAAATATACCTCCAAAAATAACCTCATCCACCAAAAAAGTCACATCACCTCCAAAAAATATTAATAAACTTTGAAAAATATTTAAATTTCCCCATAACTCAAAAAATCCTCGAGGCAGTAGAATTTCATTTTATGAACATGTCTTTCAAGAACATGTCTTCTTTATCCAGTCTCTAATTGACTGTCATTTTATTGTTTCATATATTTTGCTATCACAAACTGATCTGCTATGAATGTGGGTGCAAACTGTAGTAACTGATATGCTTTGATATGTATGAATTCATTTATGTTATACCTACCATGCATATAGTAGAGTCAAATGGTATCGTTAATCCTAGTTGTTTGAGGAATATGCACTTTACTTTCCACAGTAGTTGCACCAGTCTACAGTCCCTCCAACAGTGAAGCAGACTCTCTTTCTCCCCACAGCCTCATACCATCTTTTTCTGGTTATGTTTGAGTGAGCAACCATTTTCTGTGCAATGAGATGAAATCTCAGTGTTGTTTTCATATGCATCTCTCAAATGACCAGTGATGTCCAACGTTTTGCCTGTTCTCAGTTTCTTTTATTTCTTCCTCTGAAATGTGTGTGTTCAATTCAGATGCTCATTTTTGAATTGGATCTTTCAATTAAGGGGTGATTTTTTAAAGCTCTTTGTATATTTTCTCTAATAGAAACAAATATTCTGTTTGAGAAACAGCTGATTTTTTCCCCTCAATTGACTGGTTGTCTTTTTGCTCTGTTTGTGGCTTCTCTTGCTATTAAGAATCTTTTTAGTTGAATGAGATCCTATTTGTTGATCCTTTCTGCTAGTTCTTATCTTATAGATGTTTTCTTCATATAATCTTTACCAAAGCCAGTATCTCCATGTATTTTAATTACCCTGTTTTTCATAAGGTTGTGTTTCTGTCTTAATATTTAGATCTCTAATCCACTTTGATTTCAGCTTAGTATATGCTGAAAGAGAGGTCTAGCTTTAGTTTTTGGCAGGTTAAATCCGAGTTTTTCCAGCACCATTTCTTAAAGAGGCCATATTTCCTCTACAGAGTGTAGTTGGCTCCTTTGTCAAAGATGAGGTAGCTCAGTGTATCTGAAGTTGATTCTGGATCCTATAATCTATCAGAGGGTCTGTTATTTTGCCAGTACCATGCAGTTTTTATCACAGTGGCTTTGTAGTATGGTTTCAAGTTGAGCATCATGATACCCCCTACTATTTCCTTCTTGACTAAAATTGCTTTTGGTATTGTACTTCTCATGTGGTTCCAGATGAATTTTTGGTTTATTTTATCTAGAGCTGTGAAATATATTGTAGTATTTCAACTGGCATTGGATTGAGTCTATAGAGTAGCTGCAGGAATATAGCTATTTTGACAATATTTGTTCTTCCTATTCAGGTTCAAGGGATGTCTTTTCATTTTCTGATATCCTTTTCAATCTCCTTTCTCAGAGTGTTGTAGTTTTCAGAGTAGTGCTCTTTCAACCTCCATTGTGATATTTATAGATATTTCATCTTTTTGAATGCTATTGTGAAATGGATTGACTTCTCAATTTTTCTTTCACTGAGTGTGTCATTTTTGTATTAAAAAAAAGTGGGCCTATGTGGCAAAAAGGATGACATCTGGAGGTGGAAGTGAACGTGCGGCCTCCGCGGCAATACCTGGGCTGGTCTTCTGTGGAATGGAGTCTTCTTTCATTTCTAAATTATAGTTTCCAAATATTTAAATAATTTATCATTAACTTTTACCACTTTAAGATGTGACAAATTTAAGTTTGAAAATTTATGTTGAATGTTGGTTAATTAGTTACAGAGCCATTTTAACATAAATTATTGTCATTGCAAAGTAAATTCATTAATCCACTAATTTTTTTTTTTTTTTTTTAAGACTTGGTCTCTCTTTGTAATTCAGGCTGGGCCTGAGCTCATCATGTAGCTCGTCAGGTGAGCCTCAAACTCACAGAAATCCTCCTGCCTCTGCCTCCCACATGCTGGGATTACAGACATGAGCCACCATGTCCTGCACTGTGGTATGTGGTACTGACTGCTGGTGCGTTTGAGTCTCTATGCCCAGCATTGTTATATGTGGTTACTGGGGATCAAACTCAAGCCCTTGCACTTGTAAGGCAGGCACCAGTACCACTGAGCTAAATTCTCAGCTAAATCCCCACTAAGCTTTTATAATTATGTACCACTAGCAATAAAAAATCTTATCAATTATATTACATATTTTGTGAATTTCAGACCCAATTATGTTAAATATTTCATTACAGTAGAAACAGTCATATACATTTCTGTATCACTTTTGAGTTCATTAATGTTATCATTGCTCAATTCGGTGCATGTTATTTGTGAAAGTAATAGTTTTCTTTCTATTTTAATAAAAATCATTACTGTTTATTTCTAAATTATCAAAAGATCTTTAATTTTATTATATTTTTAATTAGTTTATTTTCAAGAAACACGAGGGTTGAAGTATGTTTCATGAATCTAATCCAGTTATCATCTATCCTCTATCATGTTTGGGAGTCATCTGGAAGAAGAGAAGTTTCCAACTTGTTTTAAAAATGATGACCAAACTTGTTTGCATCACACAACAGCAGTGTTTTCCGTTTTCTCTTAATGTGCTTAGTATTAGTGCACTACTGGGTACTAATACTGAGCATACTAATAAATTTCACTAGTGAAACTTTACAAGCTATAACATTTCAGGAAAGTATTAATTGATAAGCTTATATTACTGGTACATATGACACCTGAGTGTATTTCTTTTTTTTTTCTTGGTGTTGTTTTGTTATTTTCTTGTGAATTTTTGAGGACCAAAAATATTTTCATAGATTGAAATAAACAAATTTCCAGTAATTTTATTTTACTATTCTGCAGTTTTTATTTCTGATTAAAGTTATCAAAGGATAAAAGAGCTTGCTTTTTTAAAATTTTGTTTTTAAGAATCAATTTTGATTTTATTAATTGTTTTCCTATGTAATTTTATAAAGATTTCTTGTCACCCATTAATTTTGTTTCAGTTAGCTCTGTTTTATAGTTTTTGATAATATCTGCAAATGCAGAACTTCAATCTTTCTTTATTTCAACATACACATAACTTATAAGTTTAAATCAAGTATACATTTGTCTCAAAGGTGAGATTTAATTTCATACCAAAGATTTGGTAGGTAGTCTCAATTATAGACAGTAACATTTATTTTAATATTTGATAATATTTGACATTATTTTATTTATTTCTGTTTTTTTACATTACATTTGTTTTATATTATATTTGTTTGAAATATTGAATAGTGCATTTCTTAAATCAGACGCAGCTGGGGTGTGGTACATCACTGTCTTTGGGCACATTGAAGTCATATATGCACACACTACATACCCAAACTGAGCATACTACACAATATACTGTACAATCAATCTCATTACATTTCAAAATGAATTCAAAATTATGCTAAAAATTGTAAAATCATAACATGTAAGAGTTAAAAATAAACATATGCAGCACAGAGTTGATTTTAGCATGGCAAGTTTTATTATCAAAAACTTGACGTTTTCTGAAATGATAATTTTGTTGTTCAAAAATCTTCACTGTGTGTTTTCTGTATTATTTCTGCGTTGTATTATAAAACCATATGCTAAAACTCTGTTCTTTAATAATTTTGAACCTCCTTTTATGTACTTCACTTACTATACAAATTGAGAATATTCCATGTTCTCTATTTGTTTTGATGATATCAAGAGCTAATAATGCCATCTGGTATAACACAAAGGCTAAAGCATCTATGAAAAATGTTTATAATACAGAGATAAAGATGTGGATTTGGTCATTTATTGCATCTTACACTCTGTACCGATATGTCTTGCATCTGGGTGGGACTAACCATATTCATACCAATATGTAATTGGTAATTCAATAGGAAAGGTAATGTCAACATTTTCAAAATTATGACAGTAAAAGACAAATTGTCATTAATTTTTCTTAATATATATTACTTTGCTTGCAAAACACTTATCCTATTCTTCTTGCCACTTTCTGTGTTGGTTCTGAATGTCCTCTTTTGTGTCTCTATGATGTGTAATCAAATTATTCAGAGATCCCTGTTGCCAAGTACCATCCAATGTAAAAACAGCCTGTAAAAAAATATAATGTGTCTTCATTAAAGGTCTTCAACCTTACAAATAAGGTGTCTGTATGGCATGCCTGCCACAATGTTACTTCTGGCTTTTCCAGGGAGTAATAATGATGTGACACATAAACACATTGAATTTATTGCAGCCAAGCAGTGCACAAAAACATCCTTATAAAAAAAACTGCTGCGGAAAATGGCAAGAATTATTGTATATGTGTATTCAAACTAAGAGTGTATTTACAAGGATTAGTAACAGTATGGCTTTATCTTCTACACATACATTATCCCTCCAGCACCTGCACCAAAGGGGCCAGGTTCTGAGAAAGTGAAGATCTAGAAGATCATGGTATTTTTCAGTATTGAAATGTGGCTTCAAGGAAGATGAAGTGTAGGTACTTAATAATATTCTGTTACACACAAGGATAGAGGTGAAGCAGAGGCTATGCCAGAGAGCAAAGATATTTTATTTTCTGCATTGTTCTTATTATTTATTCTATTGAAATATTTTCAGTTAGTACATGTTTGCAATTCATGCCACTTACAATTATCTTGGGCAGCAGTTACATGTCCATTAAACAGTTTATTTCTGATCCATTTTCCTTTGTCTCTTCCCCTTCCTCCTCCCATTACCCTAACTTCCTCTGTATTGGCATATCATTTTTCTTTTTTCTTTTCCTTTTTAGAGTGTGGCACTTTCTTTTTTTTACTTTGAATTGTGACATTTATCTATAAATAATAGATGATGTATTAACCTTAGTAAAAGTAAAGGACAGACAAGAGAAGGGCAAAATAAACTGAATAAGGTAACAAAATTGAAAATAAAAATTATGACTGCTAGTAGCAGAGGCAATACAATAAAATTCCTAAATAAAATTCCAAATATAAAGGAAATGACATGTGATTAGAACTACAATGATTTGAAAGCTAGAATAAGTCATTCTTTGATTATCCAAGTAAATTCCATAGAAGAATGTAATATAAAATCGGGAAAATCATGCAGAAATGTTATAATATTTAGGCATTTAGTCAGTTTTTTAATTAACAAGGCTTCTTTTCCCAGAATGTGCTTTACCTCTAAATCCATGTAAAGAATTTATTTCTGGTTTTAACAAAATAATGTCGCATTTTGGAACAAAGATGCAGCCCAGCATCCCTGCACTGGAGGCCAAGATGGAGAAGACCTCCATGGCCACCATCACCTTCCCCTTGGTGCTATGGTACACAGGCAGGAAGGTTACCCACACACTGCAGAACACCAGCATACTGAATGTCAGGAACTTGGCTTCATTGAAGGTGTCAGGCAGGTTCCTGGCCAGGAAAGCCACAGTGAAGCTCAACAGGGCCAGGGAGCCCAGGTATCCCAGCACACAGTAGAAGGCAGTGAGGGAGCCCTTGTTGCACACAATGATGATGTGGCCATGTTCAGAGTGTAGATCTGTATCAATGTAGGGTGGACTTGTCCCCATCCAGACTCCACCCAGAGTGAGTTGTATGAGGGAGCAGATGGGGATGATGTAGTTAGGTTCCCCTGATACCAGCAACTTCTTCATACTTCTTCCTGGAACAGTGACCTTAAAGGCCAGAACCACAGTGACAGTTTTTGCCAAGACAGTGGAAACAGCCACAGTGAATACAACTGCAAATGTGGTCTGCTGGAGGATGCAGGTGGCTGTCTTTGGAGGGCCAATGAAGAGTAAGGAGCAGAGGAAACAGAAGGTGAGGGATATGAGCAGGGTATAACTGAGAGCCTGGTTGTTGGCCTTGATTATGGGAGTGTCTCGGTGTTTCACAAATATTCCCAGTACAACAGTTGTGATAACAGTGAAACTCATCACTGTTCCTGCCAGAGTCTTCCCCATTGGATCAACATAGTCCAGAAGTGTCACAGCCTTTTTGAGGCAGTGGCTTCTGAGAATGTTGGCATACTGGTGATCTGGACACTCCACACACTCCTCCATTCTAGGGTGAAATTTAAAATATCATTACTGCAGTTTCAATTTTTTCACTCCTATACACAGCACTTACTCTCTGAGATCATCATTAGATGAGTTAAATTCCTGTACTTTTCTTGGAACAATGATGGAACATTTTCTTGAAATGTAAAATATTTTAAAAGAAACAACTCCCCATTATTACTGGTCATCTTATGTGTGATATTATGTATGACAATTCATTGTCTTTTTAATCTGTCATATTCATGAGTGATTTTATATTTTCATAGAGCACAGTGTTCTTCCTAAATTAAATCCCTTTATGTTTCATCCTGAGTTCTCATTTAATCAATCTTAAATTACTAATAAACCACAATAATTTGAAAAGTTTCAGCAAAACATACATTAGCAATATTACTTCATGACAAGCAGAGTAAAAATTGTCACCCCTTATAAAGTTGCTATCTTCACCAAAAGACATAGTTGAATGCACTCATATTGCCTATTGTCAGCAGAGAAATTTGTTAAACACTTGTATTTTTCTTCTTTGTATGAATGTGTTTTAACCAACCAATGATTTCCCTTTGTAAATCTTAATATACTAGGAGTATATTTCCATAAATAAATATGGCCAGAACATACTTCTAAAGAATTTATCAAGACATAATTCATAATATAAAGTGTAACAAATATATCTCATCAACTTAATTTTTTCATATTTAAGTGAATTCTAGCATTTTTTAAAACAGATCTTTTATCACATTATCACTCAATTCTTCAGGGTTTTATACTTATAATACTTGTACTTATAGTACTTAAAATACTTATAGTGTGTATTTTTTTTCTTATATTGTGTATTTATAGTATCAGCTATAGTAAATTCTTTCTGGGAATTTTTCATTTGTCAGTCTTTACTTGAAATAATATATTGGCTTTCCAGTGTGATAGAGAATAGAATTTTGCCTAAGGATACCACAGCAACTCACAGAAAGGAGACCAGAGTAGAGCCAGAGAGAGACAGAGATACCCCCAAAGATGCTGGCTCAAGATTTGCCCCAGGTGCCACAAGAATAGTCTTGTACTCTAACGTGACAGGGATAGATAGTGAAGTTGTAGGATATTACTTGTTTTGGACACAGCCATAGAATTATACAATCCAGAGGAATTTTATTTTTGTATCCTTGTTTTGTTGGGTTAATTTACTTCTGTCTTTTTAAAGTTATTATCTTTATGTTTATCTTATGCTACTCATCTCTCTTTTCTCAACTCTCTCGAGAAAATTAAGCATTGATGTGAGTTAAAATAATTTAATTTTGTGGATTCTTATCATATTCTTTTGGTTTATTCAACATGCTTTCTCTCCTGCTGTCTTCACAAGTTATTCAAACCTTGGATGCTTATCTGTTGTACTGCATTCTTGCCACTACTACATTTACATGAATTTATCTCTCTGTTTAAGCCCTTACCTCTCTCTGCTTTTTGTTATTGTTATTTGGTTTGAAATCTGGATCTTGTGCTTATGAAGTAGGCAGTGAAACCACTGAGCTAAATCCATGGATCTGGCTCTTATTTCTCTTATTTTTTCCCCTGAAGGATAAAATCACCCCACTGAAGAGGAATTACTTTTATACCAGCTCCAAGTTTATGTTAGCCTATGTTATATAACTGTTTATCTTGCTCATATGGTTAAAGGTACCAAATAGTCACCACAATTTGCCCTTTTATAGGTTGTGTTGAGGCTATAGGTATTTTAGTAGTACTACATTAGCCATGATGTAATTGCTTGCTGTAATTAGATGTTCTCCCTTGTATGACAACACTGAGATAGTCTTGGACTCTAACTTTCTCCGGTATTGAAGTACTAAGTGTTGAGCCTAAGAAATAGTTACTTTTGATCCATAATAACTTTGAAAGATAGATCATCAGGTCAGACACAGGTACCAAGAACTGCATATGACTAGAAGACATCTAAGAAGTAAACATTTCCTAGCAAAGCCTTGATAATCATGGCAAAGAAATCTGACATGAGAAGTTTACAAACATAAACACATAGAACAAAACAAAATAAAATTTGAAATTAGAAAATGACAAGATGCAGAAGTAAACTGTAACTCTAAACCTCCAGCCTATCTATGACATACCCAGAAGACAGTGAGATAAAAGAAATCAGAGTTACCTACTTGAATTTTCTGAGATCATAGAACCCAGAAGTAAAAAAAACACATGCATGATGTTATAGAGAAAATAATCTTTGAAGTAAAGGCATAAATGATCAAAATGAAAAGTTCCTCAAGGAGTTTAGGATAGAAACAGATTTTGCTTAAATAAAGAGGAGCTCAATAAGATGCTGGAAATCATTAATGTTCAAAATAGGAAAGACACATTCATGAAGCAGATTAAAAAATTTCAGTAAATAATCAGGATAATAAAAACTCTATTAAATTTTATGTAATATAACAAGTGAAGGTAAGGCAGAATTTCTGAGCTAGAATGCAGGAATAGTTAACCAACATGGAAAGACAGATATGTTAAAATGGCAACGGATCAAGAAAAAACAATCTAACCATGGAAAGATGATGCATACAACAATATGTCATTGACTGGGTTTAATTACAATGTTGGAGAAAGTGTAAATGCTATAGAAAGTCTGAGGAGCAATAGCAGAGCACTTCCAAATATGGAAAAAACTTTAGACATACAACTGAGTAAGGCATACAGAACTTCAATGAGCTATGACCAAAAAATATCAACACTTCTATACGTCAGCTTTTCTATATATGTAGCAGAGTGTGTAGACAGAGCAGGGGAAAGGAGAAAATGAGAATCAAGATTTGTCATGTACCGGCCCAAGTTCTCAATATTAAATGTGATCATATTGTATATATAATATGTGCCAATAAAATCAATTGAAATGACTTAAAAAAATAGATATTGGAAAAAATAAATTAACACCAAGGTATCTAATGTCAAGGTCTCATAAATGCAGCATAAAAATATATTAGCAGCTTTTAGGGAAAAGAAACATCTCATCTGTAAAGGAAAGCTCATCAGAAACACTAAAGATGTCTCAATGCCAAAAATAGAAAGTCAAGGAAATTTTGAATTGAACTATTTGGAGTCCTAAGGGGGGTGGGGAGGCAACCCAAATTGTGTACCTTAGAAAACTATCATTCAAATGTAATAGTGAAACAAGATACTTCTAGGATCAACAACTGAAGAAATTCATAATGACTAAACCAGATCTACAAAATGCCCTGAAGGATATTGTGGAAAGAAGTAATGAATACTACAACTCCACAAATACAAAGAGATAAAGTCACCATGGAAAAAAATTAAACAGAGGAAAATAATGGGACAAGAATGAGTGTGAACTTTTCAGTTATAAAAATTTGTCTAAATGTCAGCAGTTCACCAATCAAAATAAATAGAATAAATAAATAATAACAGAATGGATTTAGAAACAAGATTGAAAAATTTGTTACATACAGGAATCACATTTAACTCAAAAATAAATTCATAGATGCAAGGTAAAGGATGGAAAACAATACTTAGTGTGACAGGAAGCCATAAAAAGCAAGCTCAACTGTACTACGTGTAGAAAAAATGGATTTCAAGCCAGTAATGATTAGAGGAGGAAAAGAAGGCTACTGCATCCTTGTAAAGGGAATAATACAAGTGGAAGAGATATCAGTCATAAATATAAATGCACTGATTTCCATTGCATTCAATTATGTCAAATACATTTTGATTGGCATGAACAATCAAATAAACACTAATACAATTTGAATGAGAGTCTTTAATATTCCAGCATTAGAATAGACAGATCAACCAAACAACAAAAAAAGCAACCAAAAATTATGAGAACTGAAGCAAATCTGTGAACAAATGGAAGCAGTGGATGTCTGCAGGACCTCCCATCACACATCAGAGTATACATTCCTTTCAGCTGCACATAAGCCATTTTCCAACATAGAACACACGCTACTCCATGAAGTATGGTTAATTATATACCAAGGAAGTGAAATAAACCCAAGTAACTAAAAGCACAAACACTGCCTAAAAACATGGAAATTATAAGCCAATGAGTCACACATAAAATGAAAAAAAATCAATTTAACAGTGTACCACTAAATGATAAAGCCAATATAATATACCAGAATCTATGGAAAAAATGGAAAGGAATCCCAAGAAGAAAGTTTATAGCAATAAACGGGCACATGATGAAAAGTGAATGAGCTCAAGTAAAGAATGCATTTGAAAATCAAATGTCTACAGAAAAAGAAATCCCTAAGCTTATACCATAAAAATTATAAATATGAGAAGAATTAATGTAGTGGAGACCAAGAAATCAATACAAAGAAACAATGAATTAAAGAGTTGGTTTTTTTTGAGAGATTAAGAAAAATGATAAACACATAGCCAAACTTATCAGAAAGCAGAAAGAGAAGGCTCAAATTTATTCAATTAGGAATGGAAGGGTAAAATCAAAATAGGTCTCATAGAAATCCACAAGGTTATCATCAAGAGCTACTTTGAGGTCCTCTACGATAATAAGATGGAAACACATAAGAAATGGACAGGTTCCTAGAAAGATAAGAACTATCAAAGCTGAATCAAGAAAATATAAACATTTTGTTTTGCTTCTGTTTATTACTTTTTATCATCAAATTCTTTCTTTGCCTTCTTGGCTTTTCCTTGCCTCCACCTAGTAACTATTTTCTTTTGATTGTTTTCTTCATATTTCACAATACCTAACATACATGTTTGACCTCATTTACACGTTCAATTTCTTACACTAGAGAAATAATATATTATTTATACATCTGTGTTTCATTTATTTCACTTGTGAGTATGGCCTCAATGAGCATCCATTTAACTATAAATGTCTCTAATTTATTATTTTTTATGGCCGGGTCACACTACATTTATATGAGAACCACATCTTCTGTTTTTTTGTTTGTTTGTTTGTTTTGGGTTTTTTTAAAGGTTTTTTTGAGACAGGGGTCTCACTTTGTGGTTCATGCTGGCCCTGAGCTCAGCCTTAAACTCACATCACAGAAATCCTCCTGCCTCTGCCTCCCAAGTGCTGGGATTATAGGCTTGAGCCACCACGCCTGGCACTGAGGTATGTGGTACTGGTTGCTGCTGAGCGTGAGTCTCCACACCCAGTATGGTATGTGGTTACTGGGGATTGAACCCAGGTCCTTGCACTTGCAAGACAGGCCCTGGAACCACTGAGCTAAATCCCCAGCCTGAGAACATCTTCGTTATTCAGCCTTCAGTTGATGTGCATTTGGGCTGTATATATGTGATGAAGGGTTACAGGGAGGGTAGGGCAATAGGAACAACTCAGAATGAAATTGTACCACATTTAACAGTGTACCACTAAATGATAAAGCCAATATAATATACCAGAATCTATGGAAAAAATGGAAAGGAATCCCAAGAGGAAAGTTTATAGCAATAAACTGGCACATGATGAAAAGTGAATGAGCTCAAGTAAAGAATCCATTTGAAAATCAAATGTCTATAGACATTTGATGCCTATGTACAGGCACAAATTTCCAATAAGAATAGTGATCATAATATATCTTAAAATGTACCAAGAAACTGATTGCATTAAAAAAAATTCTAAATAACCCAATGTCAGCTAACGAAACTGAAAATATAATTGAAAAAAACAAAAATACATAAATCTTCATTTTTTTACTTGAGAATTCTATATGAAATTTACTGATTTAATGTCACTAATCAAACTCTTTAATAAAATTTAAATTGAAGCAATATTCCCCAAATAAATCCAAGATGCAAGTGTCATCCTGATATCAAAACCAAAGAAAGACACAATCAAACCAGAGACCTATAGGATAGTCTCCTTAATAAACACAAGCAAAAAAATCCTGACTAGTATGCTGCCAACCAGAATGCATAAAATCATCGTAAAAGATTACATAGCATGGTCAAGTAGAATTCATTCCACAGATGCAGGTTTGGTATGATACATACAAATTAACAAGTAGAACCAAGGACAAAAGTCACATGTTTGTGTCAGTAGATGAAGAAAAATTGTGTAATACTGTCCAATATCCATTCATGAGAAAAGCCTTACAAAAATTGGGCTAGTCTTTACCTCAATCTGATAAAAGCCATCTGTGATAAAACAAGAGCCAACATCCTACTCAACTGTCAAAAACTGAAAACTTTGTCTCTAAATTCAGGAATAACACAAGTACATTATCACCATTCTTCAGTTTAATTCTCAAAACATTAGCCAAAGCAATTAGACAAGAGAAATAAATAAAATAAATAAAGATAGGAAAGAGGAAGTTAAATTTTTATACTTTGTAAATGACATGACACTTTGCTTTGAAGAACACAAATATTCCTCCAAGACATTTCTAAATTTAATTTGCAAATTCAGTTTTTTTTAACCTAGATACAAAGTGAAAACACAATTATCAAACATATTCCTGTACACAAACCACAAACACACTGAGAAAAAATACATTTCACAATATCATAAAAATAAAACTTAGGGATCAATTTTATTTTTTAAATTTTTTAATCTTTATTGGTACATTACATATATGCATCATGATTGTACTCCATAATGAGGATTTGTACCAGTATAAAACACAACTTAATTCTCATTTTTTCCCATAGCCCTACCCACCCTACCACCCCCTCATATACATAAAATGTTTCCTTACTTTTTTGTTACAATCTCAACATTTTTCCCCCTTCACTCTATTTTACATTGAGCATTATTCTATTTCACAATATATAACATACAATTCTAGGAATCGTTTACATCTTTATTATTTTATAAGGAAAGTAAAAGATAGTTACACTGAAAAATCAGTTTTCTGAAAAAGGGGATTAAAGAGGATGTCAGAAAATGGAAAGATATTATTTGCTCTTTAGTGGGAAGAACCAGCATAGTGAAAATGGCTGTCTATGTCATCAAAGTTGTAATGCAGATATAAATCAATTTATAGAAAACCATTAACATACTTCACAGGAAAAGTTTATTTGGAATCAGAAGAGTCCTGAAACAGCAAAAACAATTCTAGGTAACAAAGGCAAGACAGAGGATCGTGATCTGTGGTTTTAAATCAAACTCCAGGATACTGTGAGGAAAAAAAATGAAGTACTGACAAAAACAGAGTTGAAGATCAGTGGAAAAGACAAGAAGATGCAGAAAAAATGATAAACACACTCAGCCTCCTTATCTTTGAGAAAAGTACTGAACATTTTCACTGGGATGAAGATAACTTCTGTATGTTGCAGGGCATGTGGGAGAAGGGGAAAAATGAGAATCAAGTCATGTCATATTCTGGTACAAACTCACAATGTTGAATGCAATGACGTGTGTTCATAATGTACCTATAAAGATTTGAATAAATAAAAAATGATCAAAGATGTAAATATTAAAAGAGAAATAATAAATCTTCTGGAAGAAAGATTAGGTAGAACACTTAAGAACATAGGAATACACAAAGTCTTGATGAACAAACATAGATCACATGGGAAATACTGGTAAGAAACAACAACTGAGATTTTGTGGGACTAAATTTTTGCACAGCAAAAGCAATCACCAACGGAGTACAAAAGCAATGCACAACCCATGTTTATAGCAGCCCAGTTTGTGATTGCTACATCTTGGAAACAACCCAAGTGTCCATCAACTGGAGACTGGATAAAAAAGCTGTGGTTCTTCTACAGAATGGAGTACTACTCTGCCATAAAAAATGATAAGTTTGAATCATTTCTACTTAAATGGACACACCTTGAGGATATACTCATAAGTGAAATAAATAGGTCACAGATAGGTACATATCACATCTTTTCTCTGGTATGAGAAAATGAAGATGTAAATGAGTCCTAGCATTGTACGTTATATATTGTGAAATAGAAAATGCTCAATGTAAAATAAGGTGAAAGGGGACAATGTTGAGATTGTAACAAAAAAGTAAGGAAACAAATTTTATGTATATGGG
>PVIR01038619.1:0-14448 GCA_004026965.1 Petromus typicus | reverse complement strand
TTTTTTTTTTTTTTTAAACTTGCATGTTTGGTCGTTCTATCTTTAATCATGGAGACTGACAATGTATTCTCTTTGAACCTCTTTCCTTTATCCTTGACCTTTATCATTACATAATGTTCTTCTTTATCCCTAGGAGTTTTCCTTACTCTGAGGATTGCTTTGTCTAAAGTTAGTATAGTTCAATCAGATGTATCTAACTTTGGATTAGTGTTTCCATGGTATTTATTTTCTAGTCTGCCATTTAATATGTCTTATGTTAAAAATGATTGTTTTTTAAACAATATATCATAAAATCATGTCCCCCAAGTACTCACTCATTTATATGTGGTTCATTCATATTTTATAGATCTGAGAAAGGAAAAGGTAGCATATTTTATAGTATATTTTTATATCTTGATTTTTGCAGTTTTCTCATTGTTGTTTTGACATCTTGTTCAAATTTTTATATTTATATTGCATAGTGTAGATTCAGCAGAATTTATCATAGTAATGTTCTATGAATGACCACTTATTTCATTTATTTCCAACATTTAATGTATCTTTAAATTAGGGGGGGTATGGATTCTGTGTATTCTTTATATATTCTAGGTAGTAGTTCTTAATCTGAGGAATCCAAGTGCATTGAGAGTGTTAGTGCCTAAAGTGGCTAGAGTCATATTTGCTACTGTTTTCTGTTTTTCACTCTTGAATTTTTCCTTTTTCTCATTTCATTCAGGCAAAGAAAGGCTAAACTGTCTTTGTGTCTCTCCTTATCAGAAAGAAAAGCTGAAGAAACTGAAAATTAACAGCTCTTCTTCAACATATCATCGTTTCCTGACAGAAGGGAGTCCCGGCCATCATGCCATCTAGGAATTCCCTCATGTGCTTTAGCCTGTCAGCTGAAAAAGATGCAATTTATGACGACAGATGGGCATGAAGTCTGTCACCATTCTGATGGACCTTGGGGGGAAACTAGACAAAGTTTGAGACAGGTTATTCCTCAATGATTATTTTTGTGAAGTCAATCATCTGCATTTTGGGTACTTAGTATAATCTCTTCAGGAAAATTGTTATTCTCCAAGTGGTATCAATTTTGCTTTATTTTATCTTAAAATGTCAATGATAAATTTAAACCTGAAACAATTATGTATAGAAATACAGAAATGCCCACAGTTCTTAAATTATTAATATTGTTTTACTGAGGTAACCAATGTGCCAGTTTATATCTACCTCTCAGATATATGTTATCTGTATGTGAAATAGGGAAATCTGTAGTCAATATGGCTTGAAAATGACTATATCCAGTTGATATTTAGTTATTGCTTTATACTAACATTATAACACACTATTAAAACTATTTCTATAGGAGTCTCTGCTTAAAATGTGATGGAAATATCACACGTGTGATCTTTCTACTTTTTAACATGACAGTATGAGTCAGGATATTAAAGATATCAGGAAGAATAATTAATATTACAAGAGAAAATAATATTACAAGAGAATAATATTACAATAATATTACAAGTGAAAAGTCAGTTTTTGACCGTTTCCAATGCACTTGGTAAACTAGAGTGTGTTTTCTCTAGCAAGGAGAAGAGACAGAAATCTCAGTCACACATTTTAGTTTTGATTAACATTACATCTGCAAAATGTACTCGTTTATGGATTCCTAATTTTTTTAAACATTCTCTTTATGTACATTGATGCAGTCAAGTGTAAGAAAAAAATATTTAAGCCTTTTACATTTTTCTTAACTTCATATTCTAAGTGATCCAAGCCAATTACTCTCAGACCTGATCACTTCCCTCCCTTCTCTGATTGGTCCAGCAGAGAGCCTCACCCTTACTGATTGGATTTTCTTGGTTCTCCTTTAACTGGTTTCTTTCTTGACTAAGGTAGCAAGAAGCACTAACTTCTATCTTGTTTGGAGTGCTGACAGAAGAAATACTGGAAAAGGAGAAGCCATCACCCCCCACTTTCCTTCAATAATCCCATCAAGGTCTCCAATTCTCATGGGACAACTCACAGTAACAACTGCTGGAGGGTATTAACTAATCTGGACTCCCAATTTTTCTTTTGTCTCCACTGATTCAAGATTTTCCTGCTCTCCCACTATAACTAATCCCCTCCAGTTTTCTTTTTATTTTATTCAGCTTTTTATTCAATTATTAGTATTGTAAACACATTGAGTGGTTTCTACTTTTCTGACATGCTTCTAAATAACACTTATTACAACCAATAAAAACAATAGGAGAAGGTAGCAGACTAGCCTGGCATACTACCTACCTGAAGGGTACATAGTGGCCCTGGTTCAGTGCTGAACTTACTGTGACTGAATGCTGTAGACATCATGAGTAACTGTATGTGCCATACAACTGGCCACTGGCTCTAGAACTGCTCTGTACCCTCATCATCCTTCATATTATTTTGCCAATATTTCTGACCTTATCTCTTCTCATCTTCATTTATCTCCCTTGTTATTCTTGTTTCTGTCTTCCTATTTCTTCTAGCTCTTTCTAGCCTACTATCCCACTCAAACTCCTTTAAATCTTCTACCCAATGATGTTGGATATTTTTTCATATGTTTGTCATTTGTATTTCTTTGAGAAATAGTGATCCCATTTTTGGATTAGATCTTTAAATTAGAAAGGGTATGGATTCTGTTTATTCTTTATATATTCTAGGAATTAGTTCTTTATCTGAGGAAGAGCTGATAAAAAACTTTTCAACTGTGTGTGTTATCTCTTCACTCTATTGATGATTTATTTTACTAAGCAAAAGCTTTTTAATATGATGAGATCCCAGCTGTTGATTCTTTGTAATATTCCCTAAGTGATCAGATATTTTACATAGTCTTTTCCTAAACTGTTGTTGTCAAGAGTTTTACCTACTATTCCTTCCAGCAGATTTAATGTTTCTGTTAAAATGCCATGATACTAAGGGAAAAAAAAAAACAGACTTGAGGATCAGTTGAGCCACCTAGAAGATGCACAAACAATTCCAAACACACACAGTCATCTTACTTTTATATTTGACAAAAGATGCAACACCTTCACTGAAAGAAAAATTGCCTCTTTAATAAATGGCTCTGGAAAAATTGGCTATCATCATGCACTAAGCTAAAATCAAACTGAATCGAATCAACAAAATTGAATCAATTAGTTTTTTACCTGAGAACATAAATTGTAAAAATAAAAAATAGTACAGATGAAAATGTAAATGACAAAAGGTTATGCATTATTCAATAGTGAGTTTTAACCAATTAAAAAAATCATGGACTTTACCTTTTAAATGTTAAAAGTTACTGATACAGATCCAAAGCTTGATGCAATGAATGACAAAAATTTATATTAAGATGTATTTTTTCTTTATTTTTCTTATTTGATTCGCTAGTATCTCCTGGTCATTTTACCTGTGGCTATAAAATACAATGAATCCAAGTGCATTGGTTAAAACCAAACTGATTTTAAACTAAAGAGATACAGAAACTTATTAGAAGAAAATAGTTTAAACAGAGCTATGAATATGATTAAATTTATATCATTTTCCTTTTGGAACAAAGAATTCCTTTTACAGTGATGATGTAGCACGATTCTGAAAATACACAAAGATGGATATTCATTATATTACATCAAAATCTTTAATTCATGTATTGAATTCTCATAGAATATTATCCCTGCAATATGAAGAATAAACCATAGCTATTTGGTGCTTTTTTCAGCAAATGTGTTGTTTTATATCTGAAACTTTAAACAGCTGCAACTTTACAAAGGTTATCACCCTATACTAAAGCAAAATTTCATATAGTAACTTTGTTGTAAACATTTCCCTACATTATTTTCTTTTTGAATCAAAACAAGGTCTAAAGTACATATAATTAAATGCACTAATTTTAACTGTATTTAGTTGAGTGAGATTTGTTGCCATTTATCTATCGTCACTGAAATCCATATGTCCCAACACAAAAATGAGCATGTCATGTCCACTACTATGGTCAGTATCACTGATCCCAAATTAATTGTACATTAACCTGCTTCTCATCATGATATATTGGATTGAGTCTACATTTTTACATAGACAAATACAATATATTCAGTGATGTCTGATATCTTATTCTCAGCACATTTTTTTGTGCATCAGAATATTTACTGTATCAGAGCTTGATTCTTTTTATGTGTAAATACTACATATTATATGAAAATCTAGGAATCTCCGTTCTCCTATTGATTGTATATTGTGACTATTAGATTAAGGATCTTATAACCATTTGTATGTGAGTTTACATTTATTTCTCTTTAGAATATCAGAATCGCTTATTTCAAGCTCTTTAATTTTATACCATGCAAATATAAATATATAAGAGGAAAAAATTCAAAGCAGTAATAATAAGACAAGAAAATTTGTACAATGCTAGGTTCATTTTATAAAGCACCATTCTATATCTAGTCATCTGTGAGTGAACACTTTGTTCGTTAACTTATCTTTCTTTTACATTATTTTGAATAATAAGTAAATGCAAAAGTTCATTCATATTTTATAGATTTGAGAAAGGAAAAGATAGTATATTTTATGGATAGAATATCTTATAGTATATTTTTATATCTTGATTTTTGCACTTTTCTCATTGTTGTTTTGACATCTTGCTCAAATTTTTTATATTTATACTGCATAGTATGGATTCACCAAAATTTATCATAGTAATGTCTTATAAATGACCACTTATTTGATCTATTTCCAACATTTAATGTAACACATTGATATTGATATTATAAATAACCTTATGCTTTGTTTTTTTGCATTTATAGAGACACAAATTTACATAAATTTCCAGATATGGTTTTGTTGTATCTATCAATAAAACATATAGAGTGACTATAATATATTTTTAATTCAGTGACAAATCCAAACTTGTGGGAATTTTCCAATATGCTCTAACTGTGCAGAAAATTGAGATTTTATACACTATTGCATTGTATTTTCAATGTGTTTGTTGATTACTTTTTACTTTAAAAAAGAAATAAAGATGATCTGTGCCTTCTCTAGGATTCAAAAAGTGCTTATTCCAACCCAACACCTAAAACACCAAGGGAATCTACAGAATAACCTTCCTTGAACTCATCATAGAATTAAGGTCAAACAACAGTCAGCTTACTTGCAAGTAAGAAAAGCCAAGGTCTCCAGAAAGATGAGACAGAAATTCTAACACACTCACAAATATTGAGTGGAATGAAGAATTCTGCTAAAATAATTAACACAATTGGAAGACTTCAAGAGAGCTCCTCTGTGTATTCAAATATTGTAAGAGACAGATACAAATGGCCTTCTTGCAACATATAGGCTCTTCTTCTGAAATGACACTGGATTCTGTGAATGAAAGACTGAATATGATATTAAAACTGAGGAGTCCTGGCTTACTAGTTTGGTTCTGGACTACTTGGGAAAAATTAAAACCATCCAGGGAAGTATAGTGAACTTTGTCACTCTCAGGTGATAGGTAAATACTCATCTGTAACTTTAGAAAACAGGGAGGAGTCATTCTTGGCCCAACACACTGAACTTCCCACACCAATGAACAGTGGAGTCATCACAAACAACAACCACCACAAATTCCTGAGAGCTACGGCCCAGAGACTGCCTAAGGCTGAAGCTGAGAGAGACCAAGAAATAACTTCTCTCTCCTGCTTCCCACTCTGTACCAGCAAGCTTCTGGGAAAACAGAACCATAATTAGTATTTGGAATAAGTGAGGGAAGTACAATCACACAGGAAGAAGTGCAAAATGAAGATGGAGGAGGAACAATAAAGAAAATCATGAAGAAAATGAAAACCCACCCTAAGTAAAAGGTAACATCAGAAAAATTTAAAATGTTGGTCAAATAAAGCTAAAAATAGTAACAATAAAATGTAAAAACAGCTCAGTTCTTGATTAAACTTACTAAAATGCCACATGAATGGGCTAGCAAAAGAGAATTCACATTACAATATGTAAATTATATTTGCCTAAGATTTTACAATTCGACATAAGACATCTGTTGTTTAATCAAAATTAAATGGTACAGAATGAAACAACTGAAACCTTAAGAGAGAAAAGATCCCTAAGATCATATTTAAAGAGGGCCAGGGATTTGGCTTAGCGGTTTCAGTGCCTGTCTTTCAAGCTCAAGGACCTGGGTTCGATCCCCCAGTAACCACATACAATATTGGGTGTAGAGACTCACACTCAGCAACAATTAGTACCACATAGCACAGTTCTGGGCATGGTGGCTCATACCTGTAATCCCAGCACTTGGGAGGCAGAGGCAGGAGGATTGCTGTGATGTGAGTTTGAGGCTGAGCTCAGGGTCAGCCTGAACTACAAAGTGAGACCCTGTCTCAAAAAAAAAAAAAAAAGGATCATATTTAAAGAATAACTGTATAGTAAGTGTATTGCACAGGTATTATTAAATAATTGCATATTAAAAGGTGTCATGACAATCAGCAAACAGTCATGATCAGGTGTGAAATAGAAGTTATAAAAGCAAAAAAGTACAAACAGCAAAAAAAGTGCAAACAGCAAAATCAAACCAACACTGACCCAAGAATTAAGTATAAATATTAATAATAAATTTAGAAACTAACCATATTATATCCACGTTTAAATGCAAAGATAAAGAGAAATATTGGAGACAGTCATAAGAAAATAATTTTTTTTTCCAAATTTGGGACTTCGCATTTGTGACCTAGAACCTTTAAGCTAAATCCCTAGCCTTCAAAAATGTACGTTTGACACTGAAAATCTTAATAGAACTGCACTGGAAACCATGCAAACCAAAGAACAACAAAGAGACATCTTAAAACCTAAAGGAATATGATTGGGTAGATGGTCAGTGTGATTAATTTTGCATCCATCCAGGGGATTAATGGAACCTAAATTGTCAATGTGTCTTGAGGGTGTATTGAGACAGGAACCTACGGTCTATGTCTGGAACCTCACCCTTTCTTCCTCAGTGTGTCCCCTGCTCTGTTTCCCAGCCACCATGAATAAGCACTTATGCTCCCCCGTGTCCTTCCCCCATTCTGATTCTGCCTTTAAGTGGAGGGCCATGGATGGAATCCCCAAAAGCCACAGGGCAAACTAAACCTCTCTTCCTTTAAATGTTTTAGTATTGTGTTCAACAGCAAGCAAAGCTGAGGGATAGAGAACATTTTAACAGCAGTATGGTCATCGCTATGTGGTTCAGAAGCTTTTGGAAGGGTTTGACAGGAGTCATTTGAAAAGTTTTGAAGACACAAAACAGAGAAGTTTGAGAATGTTGTAAAAAGAGGGTAATGTATAACCCTGGGTTATGTATAACCCCAGGGTAATGTATAACCCTGTTTTAAACTCAGGAGGCCAGAAAGCTGATAAGAATGTAGGTTTTAAGATCAAGCTTAGGAGACCTGAGTTGGGAACAAGAGTTTTGTTGGCAACTGAAATAGAGGGCATGAACATTACATTGTGAACAACAAAACTACTTATAGTTTTCCCATGTACCAAGAACAACAGAACTACTTACAGTTTTCCCATGTACTGCAAAACATTCAAGCTGTAGCCTACTTTTAGCCAAGTTTAAAATGAGATGTTGTGGCAAAACTCAGAGAGAAAATTTTGAAAGAGAGCAGATTTTATCACAGAGGTAGCCACGTGTAATGTTGGGGCTGGTACAGGTCTTAAAGCAGGTACAGCGCTCATGACTATGACTAAAATGATGCCCTGGACTTTGCAGAGGAATAGAAACATACAAACTTCAAGGACATCTCAAAAGTCAGCAAGACCTCATTAATTTCAAGATTTAATGTGAAAATGTGTAAACCTTTCATTTGAGAAGACAGACTTTGGAAACCATGGTGGAGAAAGGTCTCGCGGAGAAGGTGTTCCTAGGGCTTATTTCACTATACTCAGCCATTCAAGCCTTCAGAGATAAATGAAGCCATGGTGGGGGTTTAAGGATGGCAACTAATGCCACTTCTGGGTCATCTCCTTGCAATGCACATGATCTTGCTTTCAAAAGCAAACAAAATATAAGAGTTGTATGGTCAGGGAGGCTTCCACTTAGATTTAAGAAGGTCTGAGGAGCCAGGCAAAGAGGTGGTGAGAGTGCTATGTGGGAAGCTAAAAAAAGGAAGCTGATGGTTCAGTAGAGTCTTGTGCATCTGCTGAGGAAGTGAGCAGGCTCTGAGGGGAGGGCCATAGCAGTGGGGTCACCCTAGCCCTCTGAAACTTGTATCTCACCACTATATGTTCCAAGTGCAAATAGTGCAGTTAGAAGGCAATGCTTACTGGGTTTGGGTCTTTCATTAGCCATTTTTTTTTTTTTGAGACAGGGTCTTGCTTTGTAGTTCAGGCTGGTCCTGAACTCAGCCTCAAACTCACATCACAGCTATCCTCCTATCTCCTGAGTGCTGGGATTACAGGCGTGAGCCACCACACCAGGCACTATGGTTTGCGGTACTAATGGCTGGTGGGCAGGAGTCTCTACCCCTAGTCCCTCTCTCAATGCACCCTTAAGACACATCAAAACCTGGGCCCTTGTGCTTGCAAGATAGGCAGTGGAATCACTGAGCTAAATCCCCGGCCCCTGGTACTCTTTTTTTTTTTTTTTTTTTTGGTTGTTGTTTTCTTTTTTTTTACTTCCCTGTCCTGCCCTTTTTGGAATAAGAATTACTTTGTGCCACTGTATGCTGAGATTATATCTTTGTTTTAAATTTTAGAGGTTCATAACTAAAAGTTAATTTGAGTCTTAGAATAAAATTTGACTTGGAAAGCTGGGACTTTGAGGAAAAGTTTTCTGTGTTTTTTATGGCTGTATGCAGCAGAGTTGTGTTAAGGAGGATTGGAGAGCTTTGTTAGGGAGGATTCTGAATTTGCTATTGACTATTTTGGAAATTAAGTATGATTTAAGGCAATGTGTTTGTTGATAAGTTGTGAGATATAATGCTTCGGGTAGACTGTTCAACTGACTCACTTTGACATCCACCTAGGGGACTGAGGGAGCATGTTCCTCAGGAAGGCCTGGTGTAGAGTCTGTGTTTGAACCTCACTCTTTCTCTGTTTCCCAGCCCTCTCCAACTAAGCAGCTTTGTTTCTGCACCCTCCTCTACCATGGTTTCCGCTGGTGAGGCATGGGCAGAATTAATTAAATGTCTCCTCCTTTAAGTTGTGGGCATTAGGTGGTGTTGTGTTCAGCAACAGGACAGCTGGAGAATACAATCAATAATCTTTAAAAAGAAACTGTTGCCCTCACATCTTTACCCAGAGAACATATCTTTCAAATAGAAAGATGAAAATGTTTTTGTATGAAAAAGAAGAGTTGAAACACAATCCATTGCCATTGGACACTGTTATCAATTTAGAGATTAGGTGGAATTAAAATGTGTAACAAAAACACCAGAAAAGATGAGAGATAAAAGTTGAAAGTACAGTTCTGTAATGTGGTAAGTTGTCTGAGAGGCAATATATTAACTGTATTTTAGGAGATCTGGTAAGCAGCTTTGTCCTTGTGCCATCATGGTGCCAGTATCTGAGTTAAATACAGTGAAGTGGACAGAACATTACTGGAAACCAATGAAAGATACTAAGTTCTGTAACAAAACTATCATTTTATGTTTTGTTTATACTCTTTCCTACTGCCTACCACAGATAAGGTTAATGGCAAGAAAGCAACTTTAGATTGTTATTAAGCTTCCATGACTAAACTGTAAAATGGAAATTGCTAGTTTTAGTACAACCTGGGCTCTAATTGTAAGTTTAAATGCTCTTTGTAGGATACTGGAGAATGGAGTTACTCATTTTCTTTTTATGATTTACCTGAATTAAACTCAAACTCCTGAGCCCATTTATTTTTAAAAGGCAAGATACAAGGTTTGTCGGTCACCTTGCACTACCCTGATGAACTTTTTCTAAATTAAAGAAGTTATTAGCATGGTCATTAGTTTGTTACTGTTATTAAAAGTACATTCTTGTGCACATAAGTCATTTGGATTATATTACCTATAATCAAAATGTGTGAATCTGCAATAGACTAGGAAGGAAAGAGGCCACACTTGTGTTTTTAAAAGCCATAAATGCAAACTTTTTAATGGGTACAGGATATCTGAAAATCAAATTCTTCTCTAGAGAACCTAACAGTAAAAAAGAGGCTTACTGTAAGTAAGTTAACTCAAAATGGCGAGTGCATACCTTGAAAGACTGAAGGAAAATAATTTCTTCTGTCCCCATGTTAAAATGTAAAAGAATAGAGGATAACAATAAGATTTCTTAGTAGCATGGAAATTCTGGGACCATTGTAATATTTTCACTATTCTGGCCAAGTAAGTCATGACTAGTAAAATACATTTCTTGTGTCTTTTTGTATTAAAATCCATTACTAACCCCTGAGGCAGAAATGATTGTCTGATTTTCATGCAGGATAGAGTAAGGCTGAGTCCAATACAACAGCAGTAAACCTTGGAAAGATCATATCCAGAACTCTCTGAAATTAGAAAGAAATGATTTCAGGTTACTGAGCTCAGTGATTCCACTGCAAGAGGTACCACTGTATAGTATGTAGTACAGCACACTTCTGTCTTAGCCTATTTACATTGCTCTAACAAAATGGCACAGCTGGTAATTTGTGAACAACAGAAATTTACTTTCTAGTAGTTCCAGGAAGCCTAAGATCAAAGCATTGACATCTGGTAGGAGTTTTTTTCTGTGCCCTGATGCAGAAGGAAGAAGCACAGAGTGATATGAACTCTACCTGTTTATGTGGAAGAAGAACAGAAGAAAATGAAGCCACTCTGGTAAGCCCTGCATAAAGTAGTGCTAATCTATTCATGAGGCTGTGGTATGTAGCTTTTAAGGTTCTCAAATGTACTCACTTCCTGAAGCTATTACATCATGTATTGTTTCCAACAGTTGAGTTTTAATGACATACTTATGTCATAGTAGCTCCTGAGTAGAGACCACAAATAACCAAAACTTCATATTATTAACTAATTCCTCAAAAAATGATGAAAATGAATTTCAGTACTCATATTTAACAGGCAATTGAGATGTAGAAAGAGCTTGGAACGTTTGCATGTTGATCTCCTTTGTGTATGAAAAAAGGAATAAGATGAAAATATTATATTAGTTTTCCACTGCTGCTATAGGAATTCATCATAAATTCAATAGTTTAAAGCAATACTGTTGTATTATAGTTATTTTGGTTACAAGTCAAACACAAGTCTCACTGGGCTCAAGTCAAACATTAATTGGACTGTGTTCTTTTTAAGATACTCAAACTCAAAAAAGACACTTTCACTTATTTTTCCTGCTCCTAGAGTCCAAGAGTTCCTAGGTTGTGCCCAGTTTCTCTATTTTTAAATTGAACAGCATCACTAATCTCAGCTCTTTCCACTGTTAGATTTTCTTCTGACACTCACTTTAGATAAGAAAGTTCTCTTAGGAACATCCCACTCTTTTAAGGTCCTCACCTTAATCACAACTTCGAAGTTCCTTTTTTTTTTTCATGTAAAAGAACATCTACAGACTTCACAATTAGCATAGGAGCATATTTAATGGTTCCCCACTTTCCCCACCAAGTTTTCAGAAACCAACAGCTAATTAAGGTCAGAGTAGTGAACAGAGGTCTTACAATTCCCAGACACGTGGTTCTACTACTACAAATTATTTGAATTATGGGGGCATATTTAACAATATTACTTACCTGCTACACTGACAGATAAAAAACTATCAGAAAAAAAAATGTTTTTCTTATCAAAGAATGACAGGACATCTTATAATTATTTGAACTGTCCTAAAACTCCGATTGATAGAGAACAATCAAAAAATGAAAATACATTCAGAAAAACTCTCCAAAAGAAAAATATACAAACAAAATCCCAAGAGACAGGAGCCAGGGACAGTTTACAGAAGTGGTAGATGATGAGTCATAGTCACCATCAAGATACATCTTTCATCAAGGACAAATCAGTACAATCTTAAAGAAATATTTTACTATTTATATTGATTTGATTTAGATTAAGGACTGGGAAATATCTTTGACTAGTATAATAGTTCTCTTGCTATGATTTAAA
Organism: Petromus typicus; assembly: GCA_004026965.1. Lineage (NCBI taxonomy): Eukaryota > Metazoa > Chordata > Mammalia > Rodentia > Petromuridae > Petromus > Petromus typicus. Next base: position 2,392 of record PVIR01038619.1, on the reverse strand, counting down.
ATGTGAAAGAATAGATGATAACAATAATTAAGATTTCTTACTATCAAGGAAGATACAAAAGAGCAAAGCAGAGAGATGTAATTAAATAAAAGAAGCAACAGATAGTGATTTACTTATAGTCACATGTAAAAATTTTGTAGAAGACACTTTACTCCAGGTCTTCAAATGACCAACAAGTTAGTCTGATTTTTATGATAAGGATATGTGATGCTACATGATAGCTGAGTTTCAAGTCTTTGAGCCTTTTATATACTTTTAAGGATCAAATTAATATTCAAACATCTATCTTCCTTACTATCTGAGGACAAATTTATCACTTACCAACGTACTACTAATCAAATAATGACTTACATCTCTTTTTAAAAAATTTATTCTAAAATGAACTTTTTGTAATTAGTCTAATTAAAATACAAATTAATTTCTCCTTAACCTCAAAGTTGTGGTCTCCATCAAAATTCTTAAATCATGAATATCTATATGATCATAAATAATGTCACATTACTATTTTAATTTACATTTTATCTTCATTAGGAATGAATTTACAATGTCTTGTATAGGTTATTATTTATTCTGACTGTGCCTATTTTTTCTTTCTACTAATGTCTGTATCTTCTGTCATCTGTGCATGTAAATAAAATATTTAAAGAGATTTCTTTCCAAATTTCAGGAGCGTGTAGTCTAGCATAGACAAGAGAGAAAGCAATGTTAGAAACATGATGTAAGGTTATAAACCAAAACAATACAATCATTGATAGTAAGCAGTAGGGAGAGTTTGATATTGACAGAGTTATTCATGAAAGAATTCAAGGTCTTTACATGCCTTTCACATATTTGAAGGTACTTATATGACTTATAGGTGTGTATTTTTTCATTTAAAGAGACGTTTTTAGAAGAAAAAATATGATAATTAGAAAAATTAAATTGATTGTTTAAGAATTCATTATCTTGGGAGCTTTTAGCTGGCTCCACTTTGTGGTTTTTTGATAATTTTTAATTATTTATTTTAATTGATTTTATTGATATATTTTATATATACATTATGATCACTTTCAAAATTGAAAGTTTATACCAGTATGTGACACATCTTAATTCTCATTTTTCTCATTTCCTTACCATCTCTAGAGCCCTCCACCCCTGATATATATGAGCTATTCATTTTTTATTTTTTAATTTTTATCAATTTATTTTATTGCTACATTTTATATACACATCATGGTCACAATCAACACTGAAAATTTGCACCAGTATGTGACACATATTAATTCTCATTTTTTCCCATTACCCTGCCTATCTTACAACCCCTTGCCCTATATATACAAAAGTCTTGTTCCCTTTTATTTTTTTTACCATCACATTTTCCCTATACTATATACCCCTAGCCCTCCCTACCATTTGAATATTTTCTGTTTCAGTTATCTATCACACACTCTAGAACTCATTTATATCTACAGTTTTTCATACCAGAGAAAAGATACAATATTTGTACATCTGTGATCTATTTATTTTATTTATGAATATGTCCTCAAGGTACTTCCATTTGAGTATAAATGACTCAAATTTATCATTTTTTATGGCTGAGTAGTACTTCATTTTATAAAGAACCACACCTTCTTTATCCAGTCTTCTGTTGGTGGGCATTTGACCTGTTTCAGAGATTTAGGTATCAGATATTCCCTAGGAATGAAGTGTTAAAAGAAATCCAGGTGTGGCAAAATACGTAATAATAAATGGAATCCAGTGGTCTCCATCATACTGAATTTCATCTTATTCTCATTTATTTTTATTTAAGATTCCTAATGCAGATAAAAGTCTAGGAGAAAAAGCTAGAAAGGAAAAAGTTGAGTATGTTTGTTATATGAGGTTTGATCTTTATAGTTCTTTATCAAACAATATATCTGTTTTATTACTGCCCAACAAACATATTGAGTTTAAGGTGGATAAATGGTAGGAAAATATACAAATATTCACTTGAATCAGCTGTAAAATAGTTTACATATGTTAACATATTGATTCATGACTCATATAACTACCAAACCAAATACTAATTATCTACTCATATGTCATCTGTATCTTTAATTCTTTAAATTAATTATAAATGAAGCACAGTTAATATTTCAAAATGTGTACTATTCTAGTTCATGTTTATAAATTGAGCATAGATCTTTTGCGACATTTGACAATATACTACTTGTACCAGGCACTAAAAGATGACAAGACTTTCAAAGCTTTAATAATTGAATATGACAAATAATACAATTTTCTGACTGAAGGAAATAAAGGTATGGCATTTTAAGTATTTTGTTCAATGTCAGATATACAAAAACGGAATTCATTCAGATAAAAAGATAGAATTGAAGAGGCTTAAAACCATTTCACAGATGAAAGTAGGATG
>PVIR01038618.1:0-14743 GCA_004026965.1 Petromus typicus | reverse complement strand
CCTGGCAGGAAGTTCCGTTGGACAGTGCTGCTCCACAGCGGTGATCAATAAGCCTTCTTCTACCCTGAACAGCGGACACGTTGCCCCTTCTCCTGTCCGCAAACATTGATAAGACACCAAGAAAAGAAGGAGCGAAAAGTAAAAGTACAATCAGTTCTCCCTAGCCAGGGGTTCCAAGTCTGCAAATTCAACCAGTGGCTGATCTAAAATATCTGGAAACATTGCATGTGTTCTAAACTTGTACAGATTCTCCCTTTGTCGTTATTTCTGGAATAGCACAGTATAACAACTATTTACTTATTATTTACACTGTGTTACTAGAAATAATCTAGAGATGATTTAAAATATAAGAGAAGATAGGGGGCCGGGGAGTTAGCTCAGTGGTTCCGGCGCCTGTCTTGCAAGCGCAAGGGCCCGGGTTCGATTCCCTGGTAACCACATAACAATACTGGGCATGGAGACCCACACCCAGCAGCAACCAGTACCACATAGCACAGTGCCAGGCATGGTGGCTCACGCCTGTCATCCCAGCACTCGGGAGGCAGAGGCAGGAGGATTGTGATGTGAGTTTGAGGCTGAGCTCAGGGCCAGCCTAAACCACAAAAGCGAGACCCTGTCTCAAAAAACCTAAAAAAAAAAAATATATATATATATATATATATTATATATATAATATATATAAATATATAATATATAAATATATATTATATATAAATATATAAATATATATATAAATATATTAATATATATATAAGAGAAGATATTTGTGGGTTGTCACCAAATACAGTACCCCTTTTATATAAGGTATTTGAGTAACCAGGGATTTTGTTATCTACAAGGGGTCCTGGAACAATTCCCCCCAACTTCAGGAGACAGAGATGCTATAAAAGCCATAAAAATCACAACAAACAGGGCCAAGGATTTAGCTCAGTGGTCCCAGCACCTGCCTTGCAAGCCCAAGGTCCCTAGTTTGATCCTCAGTAACCACAGAATCACATACCACAGTGCTGGGCGTGGTGGTTCAGGCCTGTCATCCCAGCACTCGGGAGGCAGAGACAGGAGGATTGCAGAGTTCAAGGCTGAGTTCATGTCCAACCTGAACTCCAAAGTGAGACCCTGTCTCAAAATAAATAAACATAGTAAGATGAAGGTTGTGATTATATATCGTTCCTGGAGACCTCTAAGCCATGCATGTAGCCCATGTGTCATGAATGGACAATGATAGTAACCACACAGCAACAACAAAGTAAAAATGTCGTGAATCTTTAACAGTGTGCCATGCGCAGTGTAAGTGTTGTGCAGAGAGCATCCTATGTAATTCTCATCAGAACTCTGGGACATTGACATTATTTGTTTCCTGAAGCAGATACCTCCTGACACACCCATGACCTGCTTCTGATGGCAGCCCCAGAGGCAGGGTTGAGTTGTGGCAGCCTCCGCCTTCAGAGGAAGCGGTGCCCCGGGACAGCCCTAGGCTGGGGACAGAGGGGACTTGGAGAAACCTCTCAGGCTTCACCCTGCAGAGGGCTCATCTTGAGTGCTTTTTGCATAGTCTGTCCACAAGACACTAACAGGACTCAGTCTTAGTCATCACATCGTTCCCAGCCCATAACATGTCATATGGATTTTTGCTTCTTAAATCTCCCTCGCTGTCTCTCTCCCTGCATTCTTGCCTCCTGAATCACCCTCACCTCCTCCCTCCCACAGACTATTTGCATCCAAAAACTTAACAGTCTCTGCTTTCAGAGGAACTTAAACAAATTCAGCCCAATTTGTAGATGAGAAATTTGAAATGTAAGAAGACTGCTATTTCCTCTAAATTTCAAATGCTATGAAGTGGCATGCTAAGGACACCAATGTAGATTTGTCTTGATTTCAGATTTACCTCTTAATTACCAGCTTAAGTGTAAATTGGAATGCGAATGTGTAAGAGGGAGGGGTTGTAGGAAAAGCCCTGAATCTGTTCTGACAGAGGAAGCGCATTGGTTATGAAATTCAAACATCAGAATTACTTCTCTGGAGTGAAGCGATCCGTGAGCTCTTTCTCACCAATATTTACCCTTTCTTTGCTGTGCTTCATTCGTACCTAGGAGAGTTCAGTAGTCGCTTCAGCTTGGCATACACACAAAAGTTTCCTGGTGTCTTATGCAAGAGAGACCAAGAAGAGAGGTGAGAGCCCACAATATTGGGTGCTTATTTCTTTCAGGATTTTCAGGAGGGGGAAATTTCCTCCTTTTCCAACGACTGCTCTAAGAACTAATTGTTTTTACTTTAGAGCCCAGAAACCTTCCCTGGGTCAAAGCAGTTTTATCTGAGGGGCGTGCTGGTGTCCAGGAGTCTGCTCTTCAAGCTATGATCTGAGAAAAGGATCAGACAGAGAGCAAGATGGAGGACCTCAGAGTTTGTAACAGCCCTCTCCGTTCAGTAACAGACTATGGGGCACCTCAAGATGTGTTTCCTGCATCTTTCTTGGAAAATGACTATTTCTAGATGATCCCAGAGAAGAACTTTTATAGACTGTCTCAGAGAGAGGTAGACGTTGGGAGGTAGAGCTGAGGGTTGCCTTACAGCAAGAGCTGGCAAATCACAGCCTTTAGACCAGATCCACCCGGGTTCTTATGTCCTACAAGTTAAGCATGTGTTTTACCTGTATTAATGATTGAAAAAGAAAAGAAGAAGAAAAAGAAAAAGCCAAAGAATGTCTTGTGATGTGAAAATTCCATGTATTCAAATTTCAGGGTCCTAGAGTCTTCATTAGAATACAGCTATATCCATTAGAGTCTTATTTTCTGTTCCTGCCTTCAAGCCGCAGAACAGATCGGAGAAATTGTGACAGACACTGAGAGCTGCAGAGGTGAAAATATCTATTATCTGGCATTATACAGAAAAATGTTGCCAACTCCTGGCTTGCAGTGACTTTCTGTTTGGGAACAATTTCTCAGAAACCCCAGAGTAAATAGTTCCGAAGAACTTCAGCATGACATGTCCTCAATGCCATAGATTTCGGGGGTGGGGGGGGATGTCTGTTATTTCAGGAGTCCAACGAGAAAGCCAAAACCACCAGGGGCCTGTAATCCTAGCCTGCAGAACATTTTGGGAAGGTTCTCCGCTGAGTTTCCCGCAGTTGGCACCTCACTCACTCCGTGCTTGTGCCGGCTTATGGCCTGTGGACGTTTGCTTGAATTTACCATTAATTACAATAATTAAAATTAACCAGTGTGGGAATTCCTCCTGTGTGGGAATTTTCCAGTTCCCTGACAGAAAAGGCTTCCAAAGACTGTCATTCTTTTCTCAGGAGCGCCCTCTGCTGATCAGTTACCAGAAGACATTACAACGTGTCCTTTCCAGCTGCAATAGGCTTTGCCGCCAGGAAGACGCCAAAAGGCTGATTTTGATCCGGTGCGGTTGAATTTTCAAAAACCTCAGCATTGGCCTCTGAGGCTGTGTGACTTCAATGTAGGATTTAAAAAGAGAATAAAATCTCTGTAAATGCAAAGGAACAATCCCTACGGTAAGCAAGAGACGCCAGGGAAGCCAGGCCTTGGGGAACATTGGCTTGCAAACAACCTGCTAATGCGGCACAGCTGAGGGTACTGCTGACGCCCTAAGCCAGGGTGGTGGTATCTCCCTAAAACACGGATGGTGAAGCTTATAGAGCTTTCAGTGATAACGAAGAGCCGGCTGTTCATACCACAGCTTCGCCACCACTGCCCTAGGAACTGAGCAAGGTCGGATTTATTAAAACTGGAATCATAAAAGACCGAGAATAGCAAAAGCAATAAGGACATGGGGGGGGGTAATACGATCCCCAACTTGAAATTATACTAAAAGCCACTGTGATAAAAAAGCAAACAAACAAACAAAAAACCAGCATGGTACTGGCAAAGCAACAGACCCAAGGACCAGTAGAGTAGATTAGAAGGACCAGAAATAACTCCAGACACACTAAGCTATCTCATTTTTGACAAAGGAGCCATATACCTTCAGTGTGGAAGGATAGCCTCTTTAACAAATGGTGCTGGAAAAACTGGACTTTAACCTGCCAAAGGCTAAAGATACACCTAGCTCTTTCACTGTGTACTAAAATAAAATCAAGATGGATTAGGGGCCTAAATATTAAAACAGACACACTAAACCTGCTACAAAACAGGTTAGGTAAAACTCTTGAAGATATTGGTTTAGGGAAAGATTTCATGAACAAATCCTCTATAGCATGAAAACTGGTAGAAGAAATCAATAAAGGGGATCTCATCCTATTGAGAGGTTTCTGCACAGCAAAAGAAACCACCAGCAAAATGAAAAGGCAGGGCCGGGTAGTTAGCTCAGTGGTTCTGGCGCCTGTCTTGCAAGCGCAAGGACCCGGGTTCGATTCCCCGGTTACCACATAACAATACTGGGTGTGGAGACCCACACCCAACAGCAACCAGTACCACATACCACAGTGCCGGGCGTGGTGGCTCACGCCTGTAATCCCAGCACTCGGGAGGCAGAGGCAGGAGGATTGTGATGTGAGTTTGAGACTGAGCTCAGGGCCAGCCTGAACCACAAAGCGAGACCCTGTCTCAAAAAACCTAAAAAAAAAAAAAAAAAAAAAATGAAAAGGCAACCAACAATATGGGAAAGAATTTTTACCAGCTGTTTCTCAGACAAAGGATTACTATCTAGAATATATAAAGGGATTAAAATAATCAGTCCACCCAAATTTAAAGACCCAATCCGAAAATGGGCATCTGAAATGAACACTTTTCAGAGGAAGAAATAAAAGCAACTAAGAAGCATATGAAGAAATGTTCAACATCACTAGTCATTCAAGAGATGTAAATGAAAACAACATTAAGATTTCATCTCCGCAAAGAATGGCTGCTATCTCAGAATTAGCCAGCAACAAATGTTGGCAAGGCTGCGGAGAAGAAGGAACCCTTTTCTACTGTTGGTGGGAATGTAGACTCGTACAACCCCTGTGGAGATCAGTTTGGAGATTCCTCAAAAAACTACAATTAGAGGTGCCATTTGACCCTGCTATTCCTCTGCTAAGTATATACACAAAAGGATTAAAAGATTCATATCATAATGACATATGCACACCCATGTTTATAGCAGCTCAGTTTGTGATTGCTAAATCTTGGAAACAACCAAAATGTCCATCAACTGGAGACTGGATAAAAAAGTTGTCGGGGCCAGGGAGTTAGTTCAGTGGTTCTGGCGCCTGTCTTGCAAGCGCAAGGGCCCGGGTTCGATTCCCCGGTAACCACATAACAATACTGGGTGTGAAGACCCACACCCAGCAGCAACCAGTACCACATGCCATAGTGCCGGGCATGGTGGCTCACGCCTGTAATCCCAGCACTCGTGAGGCAGAGGCAGGAGGATTGCTGTGATGTGAGTTGGAGGCTGAGCTCAGGGCCAGCCTGAACCACAAAGCGAGATCCTGTCTCAAAAAAAAAACCTAAAAAAAAGTTGTGGTTCTTCTACAGAATGGAGTATTACTCTGCCAAAAAAATGATAAGTTTGAATCATTTATACTTAAATGGATGTATCTTGAGGACATCCTCATAAGTGAAATAAAATCACAGATGTGTAAATATCATATCTTTTCTCCAGTATGAGAAAATGAAGATATAAATGAGTTCTAGAATGTATGTTATATAATGTGAAATAGAAAATACTCAAAGCAAAATGGGATGAAGGGGAAAAACAATGAGGTTATAACAAAAAAGAAAGAAAACAAAGTTTATGTATATGAGGGGGTGGTTAGGGGTATGGGAAAAAATTAAGTGAATTAAGTTGTGTCATATACTGTACAAATTCCCATTGCTGAGTGCAATTATGATGTGTATCTGTAATGTACCAATAAAGATTTCAATTTTTAAAAATGGTCAGATTTAAGGGATATTTTTTTCCATGGGGGGGTGAGGATTGTGGTATTATACTTGAGGGTGGGTGAACACAAAGTGATAGGGGTCTACAGGTACACACTGTTGATGTGTGGTTGTTAGAGGCAAGTCTCAAGGGTGGTACCCAAACTCACCAGCAGGCGGTGCGTGGACACAGCTCAGTCCAAAAGGACACACCAAAAAGAAGAACACTGCGCCTGGAGATCGTCCTGGTTAGGGAAATGGACCAAGTCCTTGTTTCATGGAAGAAGAAACTGAAGTTAAAAGAAGTTGGTTCTCTGTGGATCCGGGACTGACGGCCCGCTGTCACCCCATGAGGCTCCACGTGGGCCTCCTCCCTCCCCCGCAGAGGACCGGGCCCTGCACACAGTCATCGGCCCCGACACACAAACCCGCACGTCAGTCGTATCACTGTTGCGTTCCTTCAACAGCTTCTTGAGACGCTGGAGGAACAGAGCAGGAAGGTGCCAGCCATACGCTAAAGGAGTTCCCAGTGTCGTGGTGGGGACAGGTAAGAATCTCAGAGAGGGAGGTGTGAGAGAACGGTCCAGGTACCCCATCCTGCAGGCCGAAGCAAATCAGCACAGCCAGGGAGCAGCGAGGCTGCTCTGGACTGAGAGGAGCAGATGCCACACGCAGGGAAGAGAGGCCACCGCTATAGGGTGTTGGTGAAGCATGCGTGAATTTAATATTTAGTCTTCAGAAGCCTAGAGGCAGATCTATTATTGTTCCCTTTAACACAAGCAAAGACCGACGACGCACAGAAGGCTTTGATAACCCACCAAGTGCACCTGGCCAGGCAGCAGCCGGGCTGGGATCTGAGCGCCCGCTCTAGGACCTTGGACTTGTGCTCTCACACGCTGTAGTCCATAGCGCTGGTGAGATGTGAGTGGGACGAGTACAGACAGAGGGGCTTGGGCCTCCTCACTGTGGAGGCTGACCCCTTGAAAGATTTTAAGATGGGGATGACATGATTTATTTACATGACAGATACTTATTTATTCAACAGATGGCATGAAAGCATATTTAGGGCCCAGGGATAGAGCAGTGAGAAAAGTAGAAATAATCCCTAAACTCAGGGACTTTATAGTCTAGTGTTGGGAGTAGCCAAGAAATGGAAAGTGCATTTAACTAGTGACCGCAGTGGTGACAAGGTGGAAGGGCAGAGCAGGGCCACGAGAGCAGGGCAAGTGCATCTTAAAGATCTGGGGATAGAGCATAAACCATTTTGCAATGCTGAATTTGAGATGCCAACAAGATAAGAAAGGCCATTAAGCCTTCCCATCTCTTCCACCATTAATCATTTTTGGGTTGGGAATTTTCCACTTTTCTAGTACTTCTGAAATACATCATAGATTGTGTCGGCCAATAATTATCATACTGAGCTGGAGAAGAAGCCGAAGCGACTCTTGCCCTCGTGACTTTGGTGTCCTTTATTGCACTGCTTTCTGTTCTCCTGCCCTCCCTGGCTTCCCAGTCTCTAGTGACCACTAGACATTTTGTTCTCCTACAAGGTTGACTTACTGGTTTCTACAGATAAGTGGGAGCATGTGACATTTCTCTTTTTGTGTCTGGCTTATTTCAGTGAATGTGACGGTTATGCTTAATATCAACTTGACTGGCTTGGGAACCACCTAGGGGATTAGTAAAGTACACTTCTGGCTGTGTCTGGGTGACTCATGGAAGTGTGACCTTCCGTACATCCTTCGTGTTCCCCCAGCCTGCAGGCTGAGCTCAATGCTGTGGTTTCCCAGGAAGGAAGTCTGAGACCAGAGAGAAGCCTGTGTTCAGAATCCAGCAGTCAGGACGATGCCTTTCACGAGATAGTCAAAAGTGTGTGGAGGAACCACACTTCCTAGAACTGGTGTCCGTGCAGTAGTAGCCTTGCCTAGCTTCTGGTGTGACGGAGGAAGAGCAGCTCTCAGGAATTCAGGCCAGAGGAAAATGGCCAAGCCTGCGTGGACATCTCAGAGTTAGCACAACTGCCTGAGAGGTTCCTGGGGGACCAAGGAAAGAGACGAGAGGACAGCTGAGTATGAGGGGATCTGCCAAGCAGAAAATCAGACTCATTGGATGTCGGTCAATATTATATGATATCATAATCCCTGCCTCGTTCACTACCTGCCTTCAAGGATCCAGTAGTCTCTTTCTTGTTAGTGAAACACAATACCTGACACCCACAACTTGAAGGGGGGAGGTTTATTCTGGCTCATTTGTACAGTCCATGGCCAGATGGCGCTCAGGCAGGGCAGCATGGCAGAGGGCCTGGCAGAGGGGAGCTGCTCAGGGCATGGGTGACCGGAAGTAGCATGGGGAAGGCCACATCCTAAGAGACTCCTTCTTCACTAGACATTAGCTCCTAACAGGAAGTCAGCCACCAGCCCCATAATCCACTCACCTTTCAAAAGCCTCACCTATGAGCATATCTGGCTTTTGAGGACGTCTAGGTAGAAACCCTGACACTTTTCTATGGTGCACAGAAGCCTCCGTGGAAACGGGTTACAGAAAGAGTGGTCTCCTTTGCTTTGGCCCCAGCCCTGACTCTGCAAACTCTCCCACTAGAATAGGATTACTGTTTTCTTAGGATCCAGTCCCCAGATGCTTTCCTTTCTGGGGTTCCTTGGGGAGCTCATCCGCATGTTTTTAATTATAGCATGACACTCCTTTCTACAGCTTTGTATGGCAGACATCTCCAGTCTGGTTCACTGACTCCTCTTCCTCACTGACTCACGTCGCAGGAGTAATTATGGACTACAGCCACCATCGTCCAAACGCAGCAGGTCTAACACTCCATTCTTCACCTTCCCAGGCTGCTTCCCATCAGTCCCATCTGCGATGCGTGACCTCTCAGAGCTCACCTGTAGACTAACCGTGTCCTTTTCGTTTTATGTTGGGTCTCACCAATTCTGTGGATTATTTCTTTTAAGTCTCTCTGGACTGTTCTCACATTAAGGTGATTTCCGTTACAAGTAACAAATTTCTACCCAGCTGGGCTCACTCTATTCCTTCGCTATGGATACAATTGAGTCTTACTGCCTGCTTTCTTGCTTTTTAATGCTACCTCATGACATTCCAATGCCTGACCTTATGGGAGGAAACAAAGGCAAGTTTTCATATTGAACAAAAGTCTTAGGCAGAGGTGGAGGAGATGTTTCCTGTGCAGGAGGCTCCCCCAGTTTGTTGCAACAAACAGTTTGTCCAAAACACTTGATTTCGTGAGGTTCAATTGATAACATTCACCAGAATATGAAAGACTTTGGTGACTATTTCTAAGTGTTATCATTTGTTCTAAGTGTTGCCAACTCATTCTGCTTACTATCTTTGGAAGAATAAGCTGAACAAAAGAATCTAGCTTGTGATTTTTAAAATGTTAAAAATTGTAAAAGTAACCTTTGAAGAGTAAATTGTCCTTCAGTGAGTTGTCTAACTTGGCAGGTGTCATCCTGCTATTAATACTGAAGTTGCCACCTCTCCTGTCTACCATCCTACACACCTTCCCAAGCCCTTCAGGTTTGTGAGCCCCATGTCTCCGGGTTAGCTATTTCTCTCTGCCCCCAAAAGCACCAACAAAATTGCTGGTAAAGAAATGGGTGTGGCTACATTATCATATTTGTGACACTGAAATCTGGATTATATGTTGATTTCATGTGTCATAAAATATTCTTCTGATTTTTATAATTTCAAACTATAAAAATCATTCTTTCCTCATTTGTACAAGATGCTTTTTCTAGAACTATTTCCCAGTTAGTCATGTGACTAATTCCCTTTCTCTAGCAAGCCTTTATATTTCCCTTCTCCGTAAGGCCTCACCTGCCTATCCTAAAACTGCAACTTCTATCATATCCTGTCAAATTCACTGTCCCCACTCAAGAGATCCTCCCTCCCCTTCAGCCTTCCAAGTAGCTGGGACTACAGGTGTGTGCCTCTGTGACTGGCTTGGTACATAACACCTTCTAAAATAGTAAGTATTGGGCCAGGGATATAGCTCAGTAGCTCCGGCGCCTGTCTTGCAAGCGTAAGGGACCAGGTTCGATCCCCGGTAGCCACATACAATACTGGGCGTGGAGACTCACCCCAACAGCAACCAGTACCACATACAGGAGTGCCAGGCGTGGTGGCTCACACCTGTAATCCCAATACTCGGGAGGCAGAGGCAGGAGGATTGCTGTGATGTGAGCTTGAGGCTGAGCTCAGGGCCAGCCTGAACTAGAAAGCGAGACCCTGTCTCAAAATAAATAAATAAAATAGCAAATACTGTACATATTGGTACAATGGCTTCCCTTACCAGACGGTAAACACCCTGAGGGCTGAGATTGTTGCAGCTAAATTCACAGATGCCACCAAGTAGCTGGTACACAGTTGACATTTAAAAACCTAGTTGAGTAATTCAACAGAAGGATAATGGTTCATCAAACCCCTGGTCAGTCATCAGATTGGGGCTCAGGTCGTTTGACAGTAAAAGTTCATTTCCCCTTTTTGGAGTGTATAAAATGCCTAATCTTCAGAAATGGGTTTGTCTAAGATTCACTTCTTGTTGGATACTTTATTCAGGTTTGGCCTTCAAATTGCTCCTTCAAATGTAGGAGAAAAAAGAAAAAATAGCTTTTAAATTTCAAAATGCATTAATTATAATCTACTCCTTTTCCAGAATTTTCTGTATCTCCTGCTCAAGACTGGTAGGCTCCTTCAGCAGTCTGTGCCTGAGTCTTTCTCCAAACCCCCTAATCCTGCGGCTGACCAGGGCTGATGAGCAGGGATAGCCTCTGGTGACTACAGCTTGAAACCTTGAAAGACTAAGCCAGGATCAAACAACTTAATATTTTGTACTAAAAAGTTAATTTCAGAAAACAAATGGTAAGAACTTCCTTCAAGAAATACATCATCTGTAATTGTACGCCAATATTCCTTATTATTTTCCCTTCTCTTGAGCAGTTCATTTTTTTTTTTTTTTTTTTGAGACAGGGTCTCACTTTTGTGGTTCAGGCTGGCCCTGAGCTCAGCCTCAAACTCACATCATAGCAATCCTCCTGCCTCTGCCTCCCGAGTACTGGGATTACAGGCGTGAGCCACCACGCCCGGCACTGTGGTATGTGGTACTGGTTGCTGCTGGGTGTGAGTCTCTACACCCAGTATAGGTATGTGGTTACCGGGGAATCGAACCCGGGTCCTTGCGCTTGCAAGACAGGCGCCGGAACCACTGAGCTAACTCCCCGGCCCCGAGCAGTTCATTTTTTGATCAATATTTAATCAATTATGAAACTAAGCACCACAGCAGGTGATTATAGCTGCATCTTTGGTTAGGTTTTGGTAGAAACAAAACACCCTTGAACAGGTTTTCTTGATTCATTCTTTCGCAACTTAATTAGGAAATACAGATTCTTTCATAGTGTCTCCAAAAGTGTTTTTGGTGGTACAGTACAATTCCCAAAAGCTCTTGCCTCGAGGCAGGGCATTTAGCTCAGTGGTTCCAGTCCCTGCCTTGCAAGGGCAAGGGACCCTAGTTCCATCCCGAGTGATTGTACAGTGAACTCTGCACCATTTTCAAGCCATAGTGCATATGTGTTTATCTCTCTCCACTTCTTTCTCGCATTGGCATTAACTTCATGAGAGCAGGCGCCTGATCTCTCTGGCTCATTGCTGGACTTCCTGAAAAGCAGGGAAGGACTGGAGCAGAAGCGTCTTAAATACAATAAGAAGTCTTGGTTAGCTCCAGGAGGCAATGGAAAATTACAAAGTTGCGGACAGACATTTGATTTAGAAAATCAACCCCACTGCAGGTAGAGGAATGGTTAAAGAAGGCAAGACTGACCCCGAGAAATAACTAAGAAAGCAAAAGTGATGAGGACCAGATTTGAGGGATCAGTGGGGTCAGAAAGATGAAGGACTTGAGAGGGAGGTGGGAGAGACTGAAGGGCAAGAGTCGAAGACCTACTAATGCTGTGGTTGAAGATTTGGGGGAGAAAAGAGTGATCCTCACTTCCTGACTTCAGTTGATCGCTGGAGATACCTGGAACTACCACATGTCAATACAGTACAGCTATGTGTTATCTGTGGCTCTCTTCCAGTCCGTATAAAAGTCTCGCACGTCAAGAACCGTGCTTTTCAGTCTTTTATTAGCCATGTTATTAGAATGCCTAATTATGCAGGAGGAGCAAAGAATGAATGAACACACTCAAAATATTAAACAGTAATTCTGTCGTCCAGTGAGAGATATAGCTTAGCAGGAGAAAGCCTACAGATATTATTGTCCGCATTATGTGCCAAGAAGAAGGCAGGACAAAACTGGTTTCCCATTGCTCGCTGCCTATTGTACAAGTAGGAAGCTGACAATAAAGTTTATTTGAGCGTCAACGTGCGCCGACGTGGTCCCACCTCCCCACGAGCTACGGTTGGTGAAGATTGGCCGGCGGCCGGCGTTCTTACGCAGCGATTGGTAAAGGCCGCCGTCACTCCGGAGCGTCTCGGCGTCGGCCCGCCCTCTCGCCGCGTCGCCGGTGGCTGAGCAGCCCTCTCAACCTCGCTTTTCCTCTCCCGGCGGAGGCCCGGGGGACCCGAGTGGGAGCCGGGGCCATGTTCCGACGCAAGCTTACGGCTCTGGACTACCACAACCCTGCCGGCTTCAACTGCAAAGGTGAGACGACGGCCGCGTGGCCCGGCCCGGCGGCGGCTCCTCGGCAGCGTCCCCGCCGGACCCTGGCGCCTGGGCTCCCCCGGGTCTGTGGGCCCGTCTCCTTCGAGCCGCCGCGCCCCTCGGCCCCCGCCGCCGTCCCCGCCCGCGCTCGGGTCTGGGAGACTGCTCACCCCTCCTGCCTCCGCGTGGCCGCTCTCTGCACTTGCTTAACTCCAGACGCCCAAACCGGCCCTGCACACATCCTGTTCCCTCCTCACACAAAAGGCACCGCGTTTTCGCATCCTTACACCCCCGGGCTCCCCAGGGCGGGCACTTTGGGCACCTGCTGTGCGCCGGCCGCGCCAGGTTGAGACTTGAGCCTCACTCACTTCCTGTCGGGATCTAAGGGCTAGGGGTGGGAGACGGAGAACTAGGAAGCAGTTTTTGATCAAGACAGCTCATAATGAGATCTAGCACTGAAAAAGTGAATAGCTAAGTGGGATTGTTGAATTGTAAATGCATTTATTTGGGATTTTGCTCCATTAAAATATAAAAAAAGTAATGACACTGCTGCTTGCCATAGCTCCCCCTACTACTGCTCATCACTCCTGGTTTTCTTCTGTGGTAAAGTAGGAATTTTGAAAGGGATTATCAAGTTCAGCTTGTAGAAGAGCACTCACTAGTGAATCAGTCTCACAAATACCAGAAATACTGATTTTTTTCAAGATAACGGAGTTATTTTTTCCTGTAGAAATATCAAGTTGTAGTATCTTGTTTTTGTACATTGCTTTTTTAACAACAAAAAGGCAAGTAGAGCTTAGATGCGGACTTGAATCTTTGAGTCACAATTCTTTGATCTGTAAAATGAGATACTAAGCTTCAAGAGGCACTAAGAATCACATGAAGCAAGTGTACAGCAGCACCAAATGTTTTAGGTAGCATGGCATGACAGTACTAGCGATAGGATCTCCCTTAATCATTTAATATTTTGTACTTCGTTGTATGCTTTACCGTACATAACTTTTGTTATAAACTTACACTTGCCCACATAAGTTGGAATATTAATATAACACAAATAGCAAAGCTGTGTGCCATCATGCATTGTTATCCATTTTTATTTCATTTCATCTTCAGTAAAAAACGTGTGAGCTAAGTTCTGATATTTTTCCATTTGTAGCTAAAGAACCCGAGGCACAGACAGTGTGATTGACCTATGTTCGTACAGTCGTTAAGTGTCTGGAGTCAGAATTTGAATTCACTTCAGAAGTTGAACAAGCCATGAATCAGTTTATACTTTGAATTCCTACTCTCTTGTTTCAATTAACATTTAGGGGTTAAAATTCCCCAAGAGCATTTGTGGGGAAGGAAGTATTTCATCTAGTGCTTCTAGTGAATTTATTTGTTATTTTATTGCAGATGAAACAGAATTTAGAAACTTTATTGTTTGGCTTGAAGACCAGAAAATCAGACACTACAAGATTGAAGACAGAGGTAATTTAAGAAACATCCCCAGCAGTGACTGGCCCAAATTTTTTGAAAAGGTAATACATTAGCAAACAAAGAAAAAGTACATACAGCTTTTCTTAAAACTATATGGAGAGGAACTTAAAATTACTTTATTCTTTTAAAATGTAGTGATCACTATTAGAAAAATTGATTTCAAGGATTTGACTTTTTGCTTAACCGTATTTCTTTTGATTTTGAAGACAATTATGTTGCCTTATCCTATAAAACTTTGAGTATAAAAAATAGTTTTCTTTACAAACAGTGTGGCAAAATTTAAAAATGTATTAGATATTATATGTGGTACTTTCATTTAATGCCCTGAAAACAAATTTTACATTACTCTATGAGTGTAACAGTTAACAAATTTAACACCATGGTTTAATATTAAAAATGACGTTATTGACATGCCTAAAACTAAGTCTATATTTATGCTTATATTTAATGTACACAGATGTTCTTTTGTATGAATGAAGTATTCCTAAAAAGGTCATATTTCTGTGACTAGAATAACTTTCCCGTTGATTTATTTTTAGTAATTTATCAAAAATTATTTTAAAATTAGAATAAAATCATATTTTATAATCTTATTATTTATATTAAACATATTTAAAAGCTGTATGACTTCCGTGAGAAAGAGCAAAGTGACTGGGTATTTTCTGTTTAGAATTAGTGATATTAGGAATTAGAGGATTCTGTACGTTATAAACTAATGCCGTATCTTTGGACAGGTATG
>PVIR01038617.1:0-14438 GCA_004026965.1 Petromus typicus | reverse complement strand
ACGCAGGTACCAAGTTATGCATCCGAGACAGAACAGAGCAAAACCAAGTCCAGTATGAAGCGTGAGGCCTCAGACTGCCCAACCAAGCTGCAGATTTAAGTAGGAAGAAACTCTCGGATTTCATCGCAGCAGCTCTGAGCAGGGTGAGCACGCAGCCGAGCAGCGAGGCAGCACGCAGCGAGCTTCCCCGGGTTTGGTAAATGAATTTCTGTGCTGTGGGGAGCGGCGCCACTTCCTTAATCCAATATCTGATGAAGGGGTGAGGAATGAGGAATTAATTTCCACGCACTAATTAAAGAGGGGTGGGCACCGTCTACACGGCGAAAGTCTCTGAAATGAATATTTGATAAACAATATCTGGTAAATTAAAAACCCGAAATGTTAAATTAAATGCAAATTAAAAATCTGGAATGTTAAATTAATTAAAGACACAAAACTGCATCATGTAACATCCCAAGTCTCAGAGCAGAGAAGGGTGAGAAAAGCGAAGTCACCCAACATCACGTCCCAGACCTGCTCAAGGCCGCCTGTTGAGAGTGGCTAAGGGTCCAGAGCTCCGGGCTGGCTCAGGGATGAGTCATGTGCACCGTGTAGCCATTTCTAGGGAGTCTTTCCTGTGAAAACTACACAGAAACTACCTGGGGGAGTAGAATGGATTGTTTCCTAGCACAACAAATACGCCAGACTTTTTCAAAATGACTGACGTCTTTTGTTTTTTGAGACAGGATCTCACTATGTAACCCAGGCCATCCTTGAATGAACTTGTGATGATCCTCCTGCCTCAGCCTCTGCAGTGCTGAGGTTCCCAGCATGCACCACCATGCCGGGTACTGACTCCTCTCTGAGCTGGTGATCAGAGTGATTGAATTCTACCCAGATCCAGCAGAGGCAGAGGGGCTCCCACTGCTGCTGGTGTGTAGACAGGAGCAGCCCGTAGAATTAGGCCCCAAGCTGCCAGATAGATGGCTACTCGTGGCACTGGCACCACAGCAGGAAAGACCAAAATGTCCCAGTTGTCCTAAAGCGGTGAGTATGGAGGACTTCTGGGTGGAACTCAGTCAGAATTTATCCATCTGACTCTTGTTTGAGAACCAGAAGACTAGTTTCTTGATTTTTGTTGTTGTTGTTGACTTTTTGCACTACCAGGGATCAAACTCACAACCTTGTGCTCGCCCGGCAGCCATAGTGCCACTGAGCTCAATCCCTGGCCCCAAAGCTGTAGTTTTCTTTGTAGAAGTCTTTCATCCCTTGCTTAGGTTGATACCTCGTATTTCATTTCTGTCGAAGAGACTAGGAATAGTATTGTTTTCTAAATGTCCCTCTCAGTATGCTCACTGTTGGTGAAGAGAAATGCTAGTGATTTCTGTGTGTTGCTTTTGTATCCTGCCACACTGTATAAATGTAGGTTTTTAAAATCTGCTGTGCTCTGAGTGGTGCTGAGAACAGCACACATTTTTCCTGTCCTTTGTTTTTTCACCTGTGAAATGTCATCACCGCAGGAAGTCATGGCTAGCGTAAGTGAATCTTGCAAATACCTCCAACTTATACCAACGAACCAGCTTTGAGACACAGTCAAGACTGCGTCTTGACCTTCTTGGTTCTTCTGGTCTCCAGATATCTGTGTGAGGAACCTAATGTTTTCCGGGAAAAAAGAATGGAGGTGTATGTGAAGAGTGAGGGGCTTTGTAGATTATTTCACCTTTGTTTGGGCCACGTGGAACCTTGTAGAGAGCCCTAAGTTTGCACTTATTTTGTGTTGCAGTTACTTTAAAATGCATTAAAATTTAAATATTTATTTAAAATAATATTTGCGTTATATAAAGATTTTCTCTAAAATACCCCAGGGCTGGAGATGGAGCTTCCCTACCAAGTGCTGGGTCCTGGGTTCAGTTCCCAGAAGTGCAAATAGATTCATAAATTTGAATGAAATATTCAAACAACACAATAAAAAGAAGAGCTTCCTTTGTTTTCCTTCCTTCCTTCCTTCCTTCCTTCCTTCCTTCCTTCTTTCTTTCTTTCTTGCAGGACTGAAGATGGGACTCAAGACTTTAGATTGAGCTACTTCTCCAAAACTGTTCTAAAATTTTGAGATAAGTTTTTACTAAATTGCCTAGTTTTTCAGGCTAGGGTAGAATTTGTGGTATTTCTGCCTCAGTCTTCCAAAGCGTTGGAATTACAGGTGTGCACCACTATGTCTAAATTTGCTTCTAATTCTGAGCTGGGATAAACTCACCCTTCTTGTCCTGACTATGTGTCCAGTGTTCTCCTTGAAATGTAACAGCAAAGACTGTTCAATCTAAAGTGCGCATAGTGGCACATGCCTGTAATACCAGCATATGGGGGGCCGAGGCCGGAGAATCACACCTAGAGTTGGAAACCAGCCTGGGAACATACTGAGTTCAAGGTCAGCCTGAACTACACAGGGAGACCTTGTTTCAAGAAACAAAAAAAACAGAACATCATACCTAAAGTCTGGAGTGGGAACATTAAAGAACGTAACTTATGTTGACAATTTGCCTTGGAAAGTTAGATTAACTGAGTTATTTTTCTACTCTAGTTACACATGAGAGCATTTATTTTCCCATACCCTCAAAACTGAGTTTACCTTATTCCCTCCCTGTGGACAGTCTGGTGCAAGAAAGGTAAAGGGTTTAATTGGTATTCTCAGAACACCAGTCAGACCAAACAACTTTTTTTTTTAATTTAATTTTTTTTTTTTTTTTTGAGACAGGGTCTCTCTTTGTGGTTCAGGCTGGCCCTGAGCACAGCCTTGAACTCACAGCAATCCTCCTGCCTCTGCCTCCCAAGTGCTGGGATTATAGGCGTGAGCCACCAGGCCAGGCATTGTGGTATGTGGTTCTGACTGCTGGTGGGCGTTAGTCTCCATGCCCAGCATTGTTGTATGTGGTTACAGGGATAACCCAGGTCTTTGCACTTGCAAAGCACGTGCCAGAACCACTGAGCTAAATCCCTGGCCCCCTAAGCAACTTTTTCATGTTGATTGGCCACTGTGTTTCATGATTTGCCCGTTAATGCCCTTGACCTACTTCAGATTTTCATTCATTCATTCATTCATTCATCCATTCATTCATTTGTTCATTCATTCATTACCTTCCAGGGCCTGGACACAGCCCAGGGCCAGTCCCTGTGAGGCAGGTGCTCTACCCCTAAGCCCTTCTACAGCCCCAGTTCTACTGTTTAAATTGAGCTGTTTCCTTTTTCCTGTCTATTTATTTATTTTTTGTACCAGGGATTGAACTTGGGACCTTGTGCTTAACAGGCAGGCTCGGTGCTAGTGAGCTAAATCCCTGGCCTTTTTCTGTTAATTTTTAGTCCTTTATACAGTTTTCATATTATCTTGTGTCCCACAAAGGTTTTGTATTTTTCCTGTATCTCCTTTAAACAGATAAGTGAATTTAAATTATGTAGTAAAACTTTTATTTTTATTTAAAATATTTTACCTTTCTATGATTTCCCTATGGCCAGAGATGATGGATTTCTGCATCACGGATGCCTCTGCTTTGCCTGTGTCTGTAGCACTTTAGAAAAGAGGGATTGGAGACAGTGATAATGTCACATCTGATAATCCGAGCACTCAGGAGGCTGAGGCAGGAGGATGGGAGTTGAAGACCGGCTTGGGCAACGCAGGGAGTTTAGGCCTGCCCGGACTCCACAGTGAGATTCTCCTGGAAAAAGGACATAAACGTGTTGTATGAAATTACAGAAGGTATATAGTACTTGGAAGAATTTTTGGAATATAAAATATAAATATAAGATACAACCATGACTGATTCAAGATCCAAAGTAATCACAATATTTGGAATACCGGACCAAGGAATTACCTCCCAGGAGGGATTTCTGGAGCAGCTGGAGTGCTCAGGCATTGTGCATCTGTGTCCCTTCAGGAAACACTTCAAACTTTAAAGATTCCTCCCTCTTGTCAAGATTCTCATGGGGAAACTTGTTTAAAAAATATATGAGTTTACTTTTGAGACAAGGTCCCACAGTGTAGCCTAAGCCGGCCTCACACTTGTGGCAATCCTCCTGCCTCAGCTTCCTGAGTGCTGAGATTATATGCATGTGCCACCATGCCCACTCTGAGTCTCAGATTTATTAATTTTTTGAAAAGTCCATGAAGCATATATGAAGCGAAGCCAGGGAGAAAATCTTACTAAGAAGACCTGCCAGTGTGACACTGGAAAATTCCATTCACCGAGGTAGTTACTAGTCATATCAGACTAGCCCTAAACTTACAGAGTTGCTTCGGACAGGGTGACATTGGAGCATTTGGGAGAAGGGAGGGCAGCTGGGCTGATATTCACTTCGAGTGGGTTTTGTAAATGCTCAGTTTATCTCAGGCAGTAAGCACAATGAGCCTGATTTTAAATTAATACATCACACGAGTCTGTTTAAATTGGGAAGAATGAGTTAATCATTAAAGCTGGGTTGTTCCTTCCACGGGAGGCGAAGATCACACACATGCCCTTTGCTGCACCATATGTTATCAGGTGCATGCGGTCCTGCGCGTTACCTGTCCATGTATGTGTATAAATGCGTGTCCACTTGACACAACTATAAATAGAATATCCCAAGAGGCGTGAGTGCGATACACAGCAGCAAAGCCTCAAATGTGCAGCAATGCTCCCGAAAGGCCCTACTGAAATGTGATTAAAGGTCAACTGCAAGGGCGCCATGTCTTTATGTGGTAAGCAACCTGTGTCAGGAGACAACCTGGGAAGACTTGGAGATAACGCCAGTCTCTACCCGCATGTGCATGCACGCGGAGGAATCACCACATTACTATTAACTCTCTAGCTTCTTTTGTAGCAGGAGCTCATTTCTGTCTTTGAGTTTTCATACAGGAAGAAAAACTCATCTCCATGCAGATGCACCCTCACCCTGGAGCACAGCTGGGGCAGGCCGGGAATAAAGGGGCAAGTCCGGGTTCTGCTGCAGGGAGGGAGAAGCTACCTATGGAGCACTGGCATTTCCCTGTGGGGATAGTTAATTTCCCAGCAATAGAAGATATAATTATACTGATGCAAATCCCGGGGAGGGACTGACCCTTTATCTCCCTCAGTTCACTAGCAGATCTCATCTTTCTGACAGGCACCGTCAGGCAGTACACAGGGGCTGGGGGCACGATACTTTCCCGTATTAATTTGCACAGAAGGAATAGAAAAGCATGTGTGGCAAACACTCAAAAGAAGTAAAAATCATCTAGTTGTGGCAGAGAGGTCTCCAAGTTTTTTCCTCTCTGGCCTTCGTGAATATCCCTGTGGCCAGGGAAGATCCCAGCACTCAGGAGGCTGAAGCAGGAGGATCGCCATTGGATGTTTAGGGCATCTCAGCAGGTCTCAGGCGCTGAGAACCCCAGGCTGATGGAGCTGTCACATGGCGCAGAGAGGAAGCACTGTACTAAGAAGCTGTCCCCAGGGGCCGTCTCTTCCCAGCCCCACATTCCCCTTTTAGTGCTGGACAGGGAAGCAGCTACAGCCCCGGGGCTTTTCATTGGACTCAGGCTGGCAAATCAGATTGTCACTTGACCCTCAGGCTCTCACAGGACCCCTGGGGACAGGTGTGCCAGGCCTTGTGCAGTCTCTCCCCTCAGAGACCCCAGCGGGGCTGGCAGACACCGCACAGGATATAGCTGGGGTGCACATGACAGACCAGGTCAGAGGGATTTGAGCTGTAGACCTGGGCTGTCCAGAGTGAGACTAGCATATCTGGACAACATGCTCAGTCTGGAAGTACTGAAGCAGAAGTTTCTAAAAATGCTTGCTTACTTTTTTATTTTAAGAAGTCAGTGAAAGCTTGGAAGCATCCAGCCTGTTGACTCGCACCTGTAGTCTCAGTTATTCAGAAGGCTGAGGCAGAAGGCTCACTTATAAAATTTATCTTTCAAAGGCTTTAATGAATTTTGCAGTGATTTCTTTCTTTTACTCCATCTCAGTTCTCTCACATTTCCTTTCAGCTTCACTGCTGGTGTCTCTGACCTTATCTGGAGCCGGGGTCATGGTATTTTATAAAATAAAGCATGAAAAAGGCACAACGATATAAAGTTACGTACACTGAGCAGATTTTTAAAAAATTTTTACTGCTCAAGGAGTGGAAAGTTTGAGTTTGAACTCACAAGTGGCCCAGGCTGGCTTTGAACTCATTGTGTAGTCCAGGCTGGCCTCAGACTTGCAGGGATCCTCCTGCTTCTGCCTCTCAAGAGCTGTGATTAAAGGTCTGTGCCATCACCACACCCACTCATTGTTATGCAGGAAAAGAGATTCTAAAACCATGATGCTGTATTATGCTGTATTGGAGGGAAGAAAAAGGAAGGAAAAAGAGTAGAAGATAGATGCGTGTGGAAAACATGTTCTGGACTCATAAGTGCTAACATTAGTCACCCCAGGTAGTGGGGATAGTAGGAATTTACCCCCTAAAATCTATCTTAACAAAGTTTCTTTTAAAAAAAAGTGTTGAGCCAGGGATTTAACTCAGTGGTTCCGGCGCCTGTCCTGCAAACTCAAGGACCCTGGTTCGATCCCCAATAACCACATACCATACTGGGCATGGAGACTCACGCCCTGCAGCAATCAGTACCACATACCACAGTGCCAGGCGTGGTGGCTCACACCTGTAATCCCAGCACTTGGGAGGCAGAGGCAGGAGGATTGCTGTGATATGTTGGAGGCTGAGCTCAGGGCCAGCCTGAACCACAAAGCAAGACCCTGTCTCAAAAAAAAAAAAAAAAAAAAAAAAAAGATAGATTTTATTAGGCAAATGCAATAGAAAAAGATAAGGATGGACACTGCTACTGATGGACACAGAGCTTCAAATCATGAGTCCTCTGACTTCACCAAATTTCCCTTCTGTCTTACATGGGATTTGAAGCAGACCCAGGCAGTGAGTCATTTTCTACTGTTCTCGTTAGTCCACGTGAGCACTACACCACGAGTGCACTCCGCGCAGGAGCTGGCCCATGCACAGGGTACACCTCAGTCCTCCTTCCTTCCCCTCTCTCCCTCTTCATTCACTGCTCAACCCCCTTCCCATTTGCAGATCTATCTCCACGTTCCTGTCACTTTTTAATGTATTTATACTTTGGTTTCTCCTATTAAGAGAAGCCACCTAATTAATATTCAAGCTTGTGTGTCTGATTTAT
The DNA here is from genome assembly GCA_004026965.1 of Petromus typicus. Classification (NCBI taxonomy): domain Eukaryota; kingdom Metazoa; phylum Chordata; class Mammalia; order Rodentia; family Petromuridae; genus Petromus; species Petromus typicus. Next base: position 7,282 of record PVIR01038617.1, on the reverse strand, counting down.
CTCACTTAAAATTATGGTCTGAAGCTGTACTCATTTTCCTACAAATGGACATAAGTCAGTTCTTTTTTTATGACAGCATATTACTCCACTGTGCACATTATATATCAGTGCTACATTTTATTTATCCATTCATCAATGGATGGATATATAGGCTATGTCCAACATCAGTTGTGCTGCTATAAACATGGGCATGAATAGATCATTGTATCTTTTTATTTTTTTTAAAAGTTTTTTGAGATAGGGTCTTGCTTTGTAGTTCAGGCTAGTCCTGAACTCAGTCTTGCACTCAGCAATTTTTCTGCCTCTGCCTCCTGAGTGCTGGGATTACAGGTGTGAGCCACCATGCCCAGCACTTTGGTATGTGGTACTGGTTGCTGCAGGGCATGAATCACCACACCTGGCATTATTGTATGTGGTTACTGGGGATTGAAATCAGGGCCTTATGCTTGCAAGGCAGGAGCCAGAACCACTGAGCTAAATCCCTGGCCGTGGATCATTGTATCTTGATTTCCTTTTTTAATTTAATTTTATTTTTTGAGGCAGGGTCTCCGTACTTAATTCAGGATGGCCTTGAACTCACTATGTACCCCAGTCATACTTGTGATCCTCCTGCTTCAGCCTCCCAAGTACTGGGATTACAGGCATGTGCTACTATGCCAGGCTGTCCCAGTATTTTGAAAGTCTGAAAGCCTTTATTCAAATGGTATCTATTTCTTCTGTGGAAAAGAGGACCGAAAAGAATAGTGCAGTAGGGCCGGGGATATAGCTCAGTGGTTTCGGCGCCTGTCTTGCAAGCGCAAGGACCTGGGTTCAATCCCCAGTAACCACATAACAATACTGGGCGTGGAGACTCACCCCAGCGGCAACCAGTACCGCATACCAGTGCCGGGCGTGGTGGCTCATGCCTGTAATCCCAGCACTTGGGAGGCAGAGGCAGGAGGATTGCTGTGACGTGAGTTTGAGGCTGAGCTCAGGGCCAGCCTGAACCACAAAGTGAGACCCTGTCTCAAAAAACCTTAAAAAAAAAAAAAAAAAGAATAGTGCAGTAGAACCAGGCTCAGACTCAGATACTCTGCAGCCTGAGGCAGGAAGATCACCTGGGTATTATAAATGAAAACTAGTTTAAAAACTCCTAATTAGAGAAAATTTCAAAATTATGTGTTTGCTGGATGTGATAGCTCACATCTATAATCCCAGCACTCAGGAGGCAGAGGCAGGAGGATTGCTGAGAGTTCAAGATCATCCTGGGCTATATAGTGAGCTCAGGGCCATCCTGAACTACAAAACAAGACCCTGTCCCAAAAAACTAAAAAAAATCTTGTTTCTTATACACACTTTCATGAAGGAGTCCAGATAAAGCAGCACTCATGGTCCTTTGTGTGGTCCAGGGAGTCAGCAAATCTAAAAAAGGAAGCTGGTCTCCTGTGTAGAGCCTGCTGGGTTCCCGACTCTGACAGGACACGCTGGGCAGGCCCTGCTTGCAGTCCAGTTTATTCCTCATGAATGAATGAGCCAGAGATGCAAGGGCCTGGCCGATGGGGCCGGGCACGTGCCTCACATATGGCTGGGGAATAACTGATTTGAAATAATCACGTCAGGGCCCACACATTTATTGCTGGTGGCAGGTTCATTGTCAGAGCCCTTGGGAAGCAATATAGCACCATCTATTAGGAGCTGTAAACATGCCCGTATGTTTACACCTAGGCATCACACCCTTGGGAATTGATCTTAGGAAACAATTTACATACAAAGATGTTTTTTAATGATTCATATACAAAAGCGAACTTGCCTAAATATTCAACTATGGTTACAACATATAAATAAGTATAGAGATGGTAGAGTAACCTGGAGCCATAGTAACAATAAAATATTAACCTATAGAGATGACACAGGATATGACTTAAACATGAGTTTAAGTCTCTAAAAATGGAACATGAATAATGCCCAGAAATAAAATGCAAAAATAAAATCAAATGCTGGGTGTGGTTGCATCTCAGTTGCATATCAGTTGCATACTGATAATCTCAGTATTTGGAGGTTGAGGTACAAGGATCATGAGTTCCAGGCCATCCAGGGTTAGACAGCGAGTTTAAAGCCAGCCTGGACTACATAGCAAGACTGTCTCTAATATAAACATAAAACTAGGTGTTGCTGGCGTGTGCTGGAATCCCAGCACTTGGGAGGCTGAGACAGAAGAATCACTGCTAGTTTGAGCCAACTGGGGCTATATAGTGAATTCATAGCCAGCCTGGGCCATATAATGAGTAGCAAGACCTTGTCTGAAAAAACAAACAAACAACGACAACAATAAACCCTTAATCATAAATAACAAAAACTAAAAATAAGATGTGAAAAAGATGAACATGTAATTTTTTTTTTTTTTTTTTTAGTTTTTTGGGATAGGGTCTTGCTTTGTAGTTCAAGGTGGCCCTGAACTCAGTATGTGGCCCAGGCTGGCCTCAAACTCACAGCAATCCTCCTGCCTCAGCCTCCTGCGTGCTGGGATTACAAGCATGAGCCACCATGCCCGGTACTGTATTATATGGTTACCAGGGATCAAACTTGGGACTTTGTGCTTGCCAGGCAGATGCCAGAAACACTGAGTCCATGTTTTTTATTTTTAAAAACAAGTTTCCACTATGTTGTTCAGGTTGGACTTGAAGTCATGGTCTTGCCTCAGCCTCCTGAGTGCTGAAGCTACATCCTAGTCATTCTGTGCTTCTTAATTAGCATTTTAAACCATTTGTTTGTGTAGAATTAGCTTATCTTTAAGAAGGAATTCTTGCAATCCAGTTTTGGGATTCTCTTTGCCACAGTCTGAAGATGAAGGGGTGAGTCAGTTACTGCAGTTGGCAGTGCCAGTGGCTAGGATGCTGCGTGCTTGGTTAAGGACCAGCAACTCTGCTGGGGAACACAGAGCCTTTTGGACTTCTTAGGTAGAGTTCTCAGGAGCCCAGAGCTAGAACTTGAACCTAACTCCAACTCTAGTTGAATCAAATGATCTTTGATCTGTAGCACACTTGCCTGGAGGGTTACTTTTCAAATGATTAATATAACACAAATTAACTGTTTTCTCCTCATATAAGAAATGTATCTTCACCAAAGAGCATTTGGAAATGGAGAGAGTTATACTGAAACAATGTCAGACTGCGTCTTTTCATACAGAGTGCCTAATCCAGGACACTGTAAAGGCAATAGCTGCTTAGCTGTCTATCTTCCCAAAGATAAAAGCATAGATTTTAAGCCTTCAGCCAGCACTTTTTGTTGTTCTCATCAGAACCCTAGCATTCTGTAAAGCTTAAAGGTTTAACTCTTGAAATCCCACCTACCTGGTTTATGTATGTGCTAATTTCCGGTCTCATTTCATTTGTTCGCTTGGGAAGAAAACAAATCCAGCTAAAAGAAATCAAGTCCTGACTCCGTCCAGGAGCCCATAGAGCATCTTAAGTCAACACAGCCACTGTTACCAGCACTGATTCAGCTAATTATTTTTGTCTGTGGCGTTTTGTATTGTCTCCAGCTCCAACTTCCTGAGCCTTAGACACAGAACAAAGCCCGGCCCAGCTGTTCGTTGGTGGAGTCCTCATCCTCAAGAAAAGGAGATGCCCTTCAGTCTCGGCTTTCGGCCCTCCAGAGCCACACCCTTCCTTCTGACTCCTGAAAGTGGAAGCAGAAAGCATTCCTTGAGACACAGTGGAACAACTTCACAGCCGCCCCTAGTCGGAGTTGGTATTAAGTTACCTTTTTCATACCGCTCTGGTTTACAGGAAAGTTGGGACAGGGTCAGGGAAAGTGCGTCGTCGTTACCAGCTTTACTTGGGCCACACCTGAACCAAAAGTTGGGGCAGAAACAAGATCGAACTTGAGTGCTCTTTGGAGCTAAAAACAGCAAACGTTGCTGCAAACATGAGGCTGCCCTGTGGAGCTGTGTGAAAGGGGACCGAAGCCCAGCCCGTGTGGTTTATTTCTTCTGTGTTGCTCGTTCCCACGGGCGGTTCTGGGTGCTTTCTGGGCAGCGCGGGCCCTGGTTGAGCCCTGGCGGCCTCAGTTGAGCCTTCCAGCAGCAGGTGGCGCAGGTCCAAGCTGCCCCACTCACCGCAACACTCCTCCTTATCACTGGAGTCAGAGCTGCAGCTGCAGATGGCTCCTGCTCCCAGAAACCAGTTGCACCCAGCACAGGCTTGAGAGCACAATTAACCTGCCTCCGCCAGTCCTCTGATCCGAGAGGCTGGTGCAGAACGGATCTTCTTGTGCATCGTGCTCCCCTTCTAGCTGCTGGCCTGCTGACTATTTTAATGAAATTCATATCGGGTCTCAGGGGTTGTCATTAGATGAAAATTATGACCCAGTCTGCAGGCAACTCTCAGATGAATTTGGGAACCTCAAGAATTAATTACGTTCAGAGATGCTCCGAGCCATTTTGGTCAATTGTTTCTTCTCATTTCAATTGAATTTACTAAACATTCATGGCATTCCTACTGTGTACCAAGCACTCCAGTTACAAAAACAAGTGGGATGCGGTTTGAGGGCCCTAAGGAATTGTGTGTGTGTGTGTACCAAACCCAGACCTTTGCAGTGAGCTGCATACTCGACCCTTTTTTTTTTAGGTTTTTTGAGACAGGGTCTCACTTGTGGTTCAGGCTGGCCCTGAACTCAGCCTCCAACTCACATCACAGCAATCCTCCTGCCTCTGCCTCCCGAGTGCTGGGATTACAGGCATGAGCCACCACGCCTGGCACTGTGGTATGTGGTAATGGTTGCTGCAAGGGTGAGTCTCCATGCCCAGTATTGTTATGTGGTCACTGGGGATTGAACCCGGGCCAGTGAGCTTGCAAGACAGGCGCCGGAACCACTGAGCTATCTCCCCAGCCCGGACCCTTTTGACTAATATATTGAGATGGGATCTTGCTTAGTTCCCAAAGCTGCCCTCGAACTCGCCATCTTCCTGACTCAGAGTGCTAGAATGATGGGGTGCACTGTCAGCCCAGTGAGTTTTGGTCCCTCTCATCCCTCCACTGTTTCCCGTATCCAGCAGCGTTCCGGTGTGTGGGGGGGCATTCTCCCTGTTACTACCGATACAGGCTGTCCCACCCTGTTCCTGTCTTTGCTGTAGTTTTCCCGACCCTGGAGCAGAAAGAGCTCTGGATGATGGGTTTGCTGGTCTGGATTCGAAGAGGAGGGTGGTTATCATTGTCAAGAAAGAGAATTAAAAGCCTGATGAGCCAGAAACTTGTCAGAGGGAGAAATAGTTATGCTGTGTTTTCTGAGTTGTGGGAATCAAAGAGGTTGTGATGTTTCATTCCTCCGAAGCAGTCAGAAGGCGAGGAAGAAAATATACAGAAGCCTCCAGGCTTTTATGCCTGTCTCTTATTTTTACGAGTCCCCCGGTCATCACAGACCACTCCCGGGCTGAGGATGGCTGCTCAGAAGTTTTAATTGAGAATTTGGCTTGGGTTTTCTAGTTTGGACCAACAGACAAGAATCTGCTTTGGGAGGCACAACTGAAAATGAGCAATTTGCCTTGAAAATAGGCATATTTTCCAGCTTCCTATGACAAATGGCACATGAAGAGACTCTAGTAATCACATAATTAGTTTCCCATTACTAAGAAATCATTTGCAGAGTCCATGAGATGTGGTTTGCAATAATTTCAGTGGTTCTGCACCAACAACCTAGACTTAGAGGCCCACACTGGACGACAAAGGCCCAATTTTCATTGATAGAGCTGTGGGGAAGGCCTCTAAGTGGAGGACCAAGCCTGGTTGGGCTGATTTTCTTTGTATGTTGTTTAGAATCCAATCCTTGGATCATGTTCAGGAAAAAACGACCTAGAGGATTTGTAAATGTTTCACAGATCTCCGGCTCTATTCCATCCAATGCTCGGCCTTGATTTTTTTGCTGAATTTGGGAATTTGATGGCATATATATACACTGTAAGTTTTTAAAATTTTTTTTTGCAGTACCAGGGATCGAACTCAGGCCCTTATGCTTGTAAGGTAGGCCTAGTACCACTTGAGCTAAATCCCCAGCTGCAATTTCTGTCAACCACTAACCCACAAAGAATAGGCCACATTTTTTGTTGTTGTTGTTTGTTTGCCTGTTTACACTGAGCTAGATGGAAGTTAAATTGAGCAGTGTTTGAAAATATTTTCTGGGATTTTAATAAGAGAAAGCCAAGTGATCATAATCATAGTCAAATCGAAGAGGAAATAAATAACCTTTATTTTTCCTATCTAGAGTTAATGTTTATATCAGCAACAAGTTATCCATTATGGAAGGTAGATGATGGGTATTTGAACTTTAAAATTCTAATTTTATATATTTGAAGCTTTTCTATAATAAAATTTCAATAAAATTAGACAAAACATCAAAGGAAAAGACTGATAATGTAAAAAATTAAAAAATAGGGCTGGGGATTTAGCTCAGTGGTTCTGGCACCTGCCTTGCGAGTGCAAGGGCCCAGGTTTGATCCCCAGTAACCACATACAGTTCTGGGTGTGCAGACTCACGCCCACCTGCAATCAGAACCATACACCACAGTGCTAGGTGCCTATAATCCCAGCACTCGGGAGGCAGAGGCAGGAGGATTGCTGTGATGTGAGTTGGAGGCTGAGCTCAGGGCCAGCCTGAACCACAAAGCGAGACCCTGTCTCAAAAAAAAAAAAAAAAAAAAGACAGGAGGAGGGAGGATGGGGGGGAGACTGGTCATGGGTGAAAAGCCAAGTCAGTCGTGTGACACGTTGGAAAGAGATGACTCACGTAATACAAAGAACAACTGAGTAACTTCACAGAGCAGACCAAGGATAAAGAGCACACCTCGACTTCTTACGTGCGTCTTGCTGCCTGTGGGGCCAGGGCTATGAAAGTGAGGAGCTTCGGAAACCAGGATGAAAATACCAAAATGCAGCACGTGTGTGTGTCTGTGTCATGACGAATCTCTCTTCGCTTGTCTGCTGCCTCACTCCCACCCCGCCCCAAGTCAGGTTGTGTGTGCAGGGCTCCGGAGTCTTAAACGTCTCTGTCCACGGGTTCCCTTCAATCTCCAAGGGGGCCTCGAAGAGCTTACTATTAAGAAATGACCATTTCTTACCCTGTGGGGGGAGCCTGTCTTGCTTTCCATGTAAAGAACAGTAGCTCTTATTTCCAAGTGAGGAAGTCGGCTTGCTATGAAGTGGATGTGGCCTATGGTAATCGATTAAGAACATTTAACGCAGGTTTGCGTTGTTTGAGGCAAATAAGCTGGAGGAAAATAATTCTCCATTTAAAATAGGCATTTTTTTTT
>PVIR01038616.1:0-14444 GCA_004026965.1 Petromus typicus | reverse complement strand
AAAGGGGACAATGTTGAGATTGTAACAAAAAAGTAAGGAAACAAATTTTATATATATGGGGGGGTGGTAGGGTGGGTGGGGCTATGGGAAAAAATGAGAATTAAGTTGTGTCTTATACTGGTACAAATCCCCATTATGGAGTGCAATCATGATGTGTATATTTAATGTACCAATAAAGATAATTTAAAAAATAAATAAAATAAATAAATAAAAAAAAATAAATAAATAAATAAAAACAGGGCCCGAGATTTAGCTCAGTGGTTCCAGCAGCTGTCTTGCAAGCGCAAGGTCCCAAATTCTATCCTCAGAATACTGGGCCTGGAGACTCACACCCACCAGCAATCAGTACCACATACCACACATGGTGGCTCATGCCTGAAATCGCAGCACTTGGGAGGCAGAGCCAGGGGGATTGCTGTGAGTTTGAGGCTGAGCTCAGCGCCAGCCTGAGCTACAAATCAAGACCTCTCAAAAAAAGGTAAGAAAAAGAAAATATTCTGTAAAATGATGAGTAGGAAATACTACAGCAAGTACTCAAGAGGGAAAAAAAAGGTTCATCAAAAAAATAAAAATAAAAAATGTGACCACAATGAATCTTTTTTTTTTTTTTTTTTTTGAAACAGGGTCTCGCTTTTGTGGTTCAGACTGGCCCTGAGCTCAGCCTCAAACTCATATTACAGCAATCCTCCTGCCTCTGCCTCCCAAGTGCTGGGATTACAGGCATGAACCACCATGCCCAGCACTGTGGTATGTTGTACTGGTTGCTGCTAGGCATGAATCTCCATACCCAGTATTATATGTGGTTACCGGGGATTGAACCTAGGTCCTTCCTCTTGCAAGACAGGTGTCAGAACCACTGAGCTAAATCCCCAGCCCTATTCTTATTTTTATTTCTGGAATTTAGAATCTGATTTACTATGGGATGAAAAATTTGTATACAAAGAAATTTGATCCTCTTCCTCAGACTTGTTCTTCAAAATGTGAACTTCAGTACATTATATGATTTCTGTCAAAATCCCAAGACCATAAAACAACTGTATCTAGCTCATGAAAGGAGTACTTGCTAACTGTTAGTTTCATAATACAAATGCATCTTATTATGAGTACCATATCTGTGAGGCCCAACTTAACGTAAAAACAACCACTGTGTTCAAATGTATCCTGTAACCTCCCTCTGAACCCAGAATTTGTCTCCTTGGGAACTGTCCACCCAATCAATGTGCACAACCACAGACTGTATATTTTTAGAACGCACTATTCTATGGTAACCAGTGATCTAATCATTGCTATTGGCTCCTATAACAACTCGCTTCTGCACTTTAGCAGTAGAATGACCTAATCACTCCTGAATAGAAATCACCTGGTAACAGGTGGGGGGTGTATAGATTTTTCCCTTTAAATACTGTGCCCCAGTTTACCTCTTTGCCTTTTTGCACATGGAAGGCTGACCCTCCGCTGAGTAATAAAGCCCTTGGTTGGACTTTAAGTTCATGCCCTGCCCTGAGAGATTCTCTCAGTGGAATTTGGTCCCAACAATATCTGATAAGAATCACATATACGTGTATATTTAGTATAATAAGCACATATAATGTTTCTCATTTGCTATTCTATTTTAAACTACAATTGTACAGGCTATAAATTTGTACAGGTTATAAACCCTACCCCCTTCATGCCACACAAAATGAACACTAGCATAATCTGTCTGGAACTCAGAACTAGCATTTTGCTTCAGAAACACAATATTGTGATTTCAATTAAATAATGTGATTATATTATTAATCAACTTCCAGACAACTCTTCTTTATTAAAGTTTAAAAATTCTACACTTATAAATTTTTAAAAATTTATCTTCTGTCATCACTCCATCATCAATTCCTACAGAATACTCTGACTGAATATTGTTGAACATTACTGGATTCTCTTACTCATTACAACATATTCAGCCATTATTGTTTCTAGTCTCCCAAATCCAGACTTTCTTTAAGAAATCCCTACCAACGAGGCCAGTGCTGTTGTGTCTTCTAGTAGACCTCCACGGGTACCTCAACACGTTAGCATGCCGTGAGGACATGATAATTCAGCTGAAGAGTTCACATTATCTTTTCACAGGACAGGCATATAGTTAGTGATATTTCTTTGAACTTCCCCACCACTTCCCACTCCATCACTGTCCCTGACACAGGCGGAAATTTACTACTAAATGTTTGTGTGCCTGGGTTTGTGATTGCTAAGATAGTATAGCCATATGATCAACATATTAGAAATGAGGTGAACAGTATTTTTTAAAGTCTTTGAATTCATATTCTTGTCTGAAGAGCCATAAACTGAAGCAAAAAACCCCACAAAAAACATTATTTAGCCACTTCCATAAAAGTGTGAGAATGTGGCCCATGATAACTATCGCTATATTCTCTTTATTACACACTCCATCATTAGTACTTCATGATGCATCTGCTAAAGGTCCCTACATATTAATGATTTCCCATGCATCACTGTCTATACCTTCATTGCTATTTCTATGCTTCAGTTCCAGTTTCTCAAAAGAAAATACCATAAAAAATTACAAAGTGTGGTTGAAGGAATTATCCCATAGACAAATATACCAAAATTTCCTGAGAAGTTATCAACTATAACAAAATAATCATTCATTACTGAACATAGATACCTCTTCATTATTCCTCAGTGTTGCTATGAGTAGGGACTGAGGCCCTAGTACAATATTTTTGGCTTTTCTTACCTCCTACGCAAAAATAGAGCTTGTGCTAAAGTATTTCTAAGGCACCATCAGATCACTCCCGCTGTACATCTCTGTTGGAATACTACCCCAAAGGCACAAAGAAGGTGGGGATCCAGTAACAGGACTACTCAGACAGAGCTAAGGAAACTTGTTCTGAGACATCTCCCCATGCAGAACTCTGCTTGTGTGAGCTCAGGCTTCTCTCTGTTTCTGTGTTCTACACTCAGAACTCACATTCTCACTCCCCAGTGGACAGTTCTCACTCTCTCTGAATGAAGACAAGAGAAGACACTTAGGGGATGGAGAGTTTTTTAAAGTGAAAGGGATCACTGAATTCACAATTTCCAGGACAGAGCTTTCATTCCTGGACTTCTGTCGGAAAAGAAACTAATCTAACTAGCTGTTAGGACAGTCTGCTGTCGGGGGGAGATGGGTAACTGGCAGTTTGTTCTCCTCCTGCCTCTGTTCTTTGCAGCCTTCTATGAGGCCAAAGGCTGTTTGGAGTGTGACCCCAAATTCGTAGAGGATATTAGGACCTTGCTGGACAATATCACTCCCCCAGACGTCCCTGGCCTAATTTACCTGCTTGAAAGGCATTTTAAACTGATGATCCGCTTAAGCGTCCAGGTCTCCCACAGGGACAAGAGGCTTCGGGTGTTAGGTGAGGGAAGCTTGAGTCTCTGAGAGTCTGGGGCAGCCGGAAGGGGGAGAGGCAGGAAAATGAACAACCAGCTCCACACAGTTTCCTCCATAGGCTTGACTGTGTCTTTTCCTCCTTTTTCTCCAGCTGTTTCAAAAGTTGTCAAGTTGAGAATATGGCTGAAGGATGAACTGTACAGACTGGGCAATGAAACATGGAAAGGTGGTGTTCTGTTTCATCTATAAAAGTCTATTTTGAAAAGGCAAATCTGAGAAAACTTGGCTAGGAGAAACACAACAAAACAACTAGAGTGAAGTTCTGAGAGGAAGGGCTCCCTAACATCAGAATCCCATTCATTTTGCATTAGGTGCCTTTATCTTTCAAGGCAAGCTTCTCCATGTCCGCCAAAACCTGGAATCCAAAATGAAAGAAATGCTGAAGAATTTTTCTGAAGTAGGTAATGGAAATTTTCTATCAACACTGAAATTTTCCAAAGAGAGTAGAAAATGAGGGATGAAGGAGAAATGATGGTTCTGAGAACAGATATTTTGGATGGAGGGGGAGCTGTAAATTAATGGCATTAAATATACCTCAGGCCTAAATATGATGATCTCTAAGTTGATTCTAAGCTCATTAGAATTTTCTCTTTCTCTTTTAGCTTGTTCTGAAGATTTCAGTGAGTACAGTGCATAAGACACCTTGAGATTTTGGGTTGTTTTCCCATCTCCTTTGCCCTCTATGGCTTTTTTTATTCCACTGAAAACTAATCCCAAGAACTATGATAACATGGGGGAATGATAATACTTGATAATATAAATTTAACTTATGAAAGAATTTGATTCCGTTTCTTAGGATGCATGGATTTAGGGTGTACTCAGAGGCTTCCTCTGCTGGTTGGAATCCATTGCCCCAATATCAGCATAGTTTTCATTTTTCCCAGTTCTTCCTCAGAAACCCAACTTAACTTACAGAAATTCAGTAATAAGGCAAAAGAAATTTAAAACAATGGAACATTCAAACCCTGAGAATGTCTCAAATCTAAAACATCTGAGCACTAATCCAGACTTAGTGTCTGAATTAAGGAACTTCTTTGCTGTATCCCCTTACTGATGATTTTTTCCTCCTAATCAGTTGTGATTGAAGGTCCCATCCTTGACTGTTGGACCTGTCTTCGTATCTCCACCCAGTGCTTCAATGGAGAATACTGTGGAGGTAACACAAAACATTGATATGAGATCACATCACCAATCTTCATGGTGACTCTACAGTTTTGTGACACATGACCCCATTTCCACATCATGATGTTTCAAATATTTACAACCATCTTCATGGGTGTCCATCTCTGGCACCTCACTCTAAGCCTGTTTGCTACAGCACATTTTCTGTGCACATAGACTGTGTTGAGGGGCCAGAGATCAAGGACTCGAGTTGTTCACTGGTATACTGTCTAAGTGTTTGTTATAATTATGCTACAAAATGAGAACTAAAATGTTGGGCAAAATTTTTACCAGCATGAACAACTTGAGAGTAGGCTGACTGAGGGCTTCAGAAATGAACAGGTAGACCAGAAGTGGAATGCTTGGGTAGGAGCAATGAGAGCAAATATTTTGGAAAGTCTAACAATACAAATCAAAAGAATGCTGATGAAACAATGAACAGGAAAACTGTTTGAAGAATCTATTCTGGTTAACTTTTTCCTTCTCCCAAATTCATTATCTCCCCCTTTCCCATTCAGAAGATGATCCAAGGAAGTCTGAGGATCGAGAGATTACACTATTTTTGATATTGCTGACAGTAGCTGTAATATTGACAAGCGCTGCATTGCTGTGAGTAAATTCTCTCTCCAAATAAACACTAGGTCACCCCTTCCTTCATCAAAGAGATTGTCTTAACTTCCTTCTACCCCACTGAATAAAAGGCAGCAGTAATTCCTGAATCTATGTTATGATGCTGATGGGGAAGAAATTGATAGGAATTTGATGAGATAATAGTCGAAACATAAGGAAAATGAAGACAGGTGATCAGTAAAGAAAGCACAGTTCGTTGAAAGAATGGGGCTAGTAGTTCTAACGTTTAGGTTTTCTCCTTTCTCTCTTCTAGTTTCCACATCTGTGTATCTCATCGGAGGAAAATGAAAACTACACGAATAACACTAAAGCAGTATTTGGAGAAAAAACTTGAAGAATTGGTGAAGTTAACAGAGGAGGATAAAAATATTTGGGATCTAGAAAGTAAATAGTGATCCTTCATGACTCTCTTAAATATCAATTTAGTGTAGAAAATTGGAACTGTAGCTCTTTGTGATAATAAAGTTATATTTTAAAAACTGAAATAGAATATATTATTTCTTAAAGGAAGATACTTATTGATATCCTGAAGCAATGGATATCATAAGAAGACAAATGGCTTACCTGGAATGTGAAAAAATAAATGATGGTATGTCACAGAAAAAATAATATACTATGTGATAATGAACATGCACTACTCATACTTCATTTGTAGATGTAAATAGGATAACATGTTTCTAAGCCTATTTTTATTTCTCTGTCTTTATAAATATTTCACTGTGGATGATTTCCTGGATAATATGCAAGGTAAGATTTTAAAAATATGGTGAATGTTTACATCTTTAAATTATTATAATTATTCCCCTCTAAATATCTCCCCTTATTTCAGTTATCATGTCATTCTTGCCACTGAAGCAGTTCTGGAAGTCCTTTTCCATCAGTGTCATTAGTTGCACTGTCCCATCAGTCTGAATCTATTCAAAATTGTTACTTTGGATGATTATTGGGGCTTAGGGTTAGAGCGAGAGGCCACACAGTGCCAGATCTTGTGAAGAAATGGGTAAGGATGCACCATAATGACATCATGAGCCTGTTTCTTTGTTGATTGTGCTCAGTAGTAGCACTTACCACATTTTAAAAAATCATATCTCATAAGACATTCAAAGAAATTTCCAGAACTGCTTCAGAAAGTAGGAAAAATGATAGGGCAAGTTGTTCAAGGTAAAGGGGAAGAAATTCATTTCTGAAGTAAATGAATAACGATGTGCTTGTAACAATTTTTAAGAGGTCTCACTTTTGTAATTCAGGCTGGCCCTGAGCTCAGCCTTGAACTCATAGCAATCCTCCTGCCTCTGCCTGCCAAGTGGAGGAATTACAGGCATGAGCCACCATGCCCAGCCCTGTGGTATGTAGTACTGATTGCTAGTGGGCGTGAGTCTCCATGCCCGACGTTGTTGTGTGTGGTTGCTGGGGATCAAACCTGGATCCTTGTGCTTGCAAGGCAGGAGCCAGAACCACTGAGCTAAATCCCCAGCTCTCAGCATATATTTTTGATCACACTTCACTTACTTAACCTTTATTATATATCAAACATATGCATATGCACCGAAAGAAGCACAAAATATTAGTCTTAGGTAAACAAGGTTTGTCCCAATCATTTTCTTCTAAATTTCTTCTAAGATAAAATTAAATATTAAATATTTACTTTTAGATCTCTATTGAATGTATTTTATATGCTTACCACCTTAATAAATGCTACATCTATTGTCTAATTAAATTCTCCCACCAATCTTGTAATAATACTGTTTTCTCCATTTTAAGAATGAAAATACAGAAAATCTATGTTTAAAGTCACAGATCCTCAGTCCTCCAAGGGCTGATCTAGGTTTATCAAGTCATCTGATCAATGCTGACATTTATAGATATACATTTATCATAGATTAATGAATATATCATCAAAGTGGGCTTATTGCATTACCATATTCTTAATTATGCATCTACTTCTTGGTAAAGCCTGGTATAAAACAAGTCGTCTTAATTCTAAAATTCATGAACTTTCCATCCTCCTTCTACCCCTGGAAGCTTATTTCAGAAGAGAAACACCACAGCTGACTGGCAATAAACAATATGAATATTTTGATTCTGTGGTAGATAAAGGCATTTACAACTCTCACATACTGTGATTCTCAGAATGTACACTTAATGTTGCAGCTGCATTGATAAGATACTAAAGAAATGAGAAGGCACTTGGGGGAAATGTGGACACTGATCTCTCTCAGGTGGTAAATATAAAATTTGGGACAAAACTTTCCCAGAAGACAGTATTGTGAGATAGCTACCAGTTCATAATGATTTAAGGCTCATCTCTTTCAAATCTTATTCATATATATTAATTTTGTTTATACTCAATTATTGTCTTTAGGCCAGGGATTTAGTTCAGTGGTTCAGTGCCTGCCTCACAGGCAGAAGACCATGAGTTCAATCCCCAGTACCAACAACAACAAAAAATTATCATCTTTACATTGTTGCACTTTTAAAGTTCTTTTATTTATACTTTTTGAGACATATAATGATAGCATGCACCCTAAGGAATTTGTACTTGTCCATGATATATCTTGCTTGTTCTTTTCTTCCCATTCCACACTTTAAATTTAAAATAATTACATAAATGAGAAAACAGATTTATTAGATGTGGAGTTTTTTATTTTAGTGTAGTATTTTATTTCAATATGTATTGTACTATACACGATATAATCAAAAACTACAGTAAGTTTGATTTTCAAAACTGTACTGCAGTAACACAGATAGCCATATTCTCCCTCAGAATACCCGTGCTCACTTTAAACACACTATGCCATCATTCTTCCCATGTTTTCTCTTATTTTCTCTTTCCAGACAGAACATCGCTGTGTAACTCAGGCTGTCCATCAGCTCGCTGTGTCCTAGGTGGGCTCCAGACTCGGGCTGATGCTTTGCCTCTCCCTGCTGAGCACAAGGATTATAGGTGTGCCAGCGGTGCTCGGCTGCTTCCCACATTTTGTAGTAGTTCCGGAAGTCCTTTTTCTTTTATTTTAAATCTTTATTGGTACATTATACATACACACATCATCATCACATTCAACATTGAGAATTTATACCAGTATATAACAAGACTTAATTATAATTTTTTCCCATTCCCTGGGCAAAGGAAGTCCCTCTTTGTGGGTGTCTTTCTGAGATTTCCATGCAGCTCTGCGGGCCGTCCAACAGAAAGCAGGCTCGCAAAAACACTGTGGTGTGTCCTCAGCCACTTTATTCGTACTGGATCTGGCACCACACAAATTGTGGCTCTTCTCCCAAAGTGACAGTGAAAAAGGGACATTGGTGAATCAGTTCAGGATGTGAAATAAGCCAGGACAATCCAATTAAAAATACAAAAATAATTACTTCTGGAACTGCTTCAAAAAGTGGTAAGGATGATGGGATAAGTGTACTCAGTGCAAAAAGAAGCATTTTCAGAAGAATTAGTATCAGTGTGTCTTTTTCTGTAATAATTTCTCAAATGAAACATTCACCATATAATTTGACCATTCCTCATGTTTATCTGTGTGTGAACATAGTAAAATGATTTCTAGAGTCACGCTGATGGCGTACTCTCCTGTCACCTATCCTTTCTGCCAATCTACTCAGTGAATATAGGAAAACTCAGTTACCAACTTCTGGTATATTTTAATTGTTTGTATTTAAGATTAAACACTTGGAAGTGGGTAGGCACACACAAATACATACATTTACATGAGACTTTTTGAATTAAAAATTTTGCACACTTCTCTGTATATTGATTCTTATGCTTACATGCTTTGTAGAATTTTAAAATGCAGGCCTTTTGAGAAAGTTCTAATGTGCCAATGTTTTTAAATAATATTTCTGCCTTGAGCAAGCCAAATTATAAATTCATTAATGAATTAGTTATAATATCTCAAAATATGTTAGATGAATAATCATCAGTAATATGACCTATTTGTCTTTTGGTCTCATAAAGTAAAAAGTATTGTCCACAAAGGAGAAAAGAACCTTGGAAAACAAAGAAGATATAACCGGAAAAATATCACAAGATAAATAAGCTAGCCACCTTTCTCCATACATTTTGCTGAACTCTGTCATATGTAACACAGACAGAAAAAACAAAATAGATATAGAATTGCAGAATAAAAATAAGCATTGATAATATAATTGAATATTGAGCCCAATAAAACAAGCATGAGGCAAAAAAGGACTGTTGTGTTTAAAAAAATGCAATTTGAAAGTTTAAAAATATCTGTAAGAAGATATAAATAAAAACTGTAGTTGCTAAGGTTTTTGTTACATACATGTGAACACACACAGGATCACATTAACCTTTCTTATAAGATATTGGAGTATAGCTCTTAAAAGACTTTTTTAAAAGTATTCAGCATACACATTTTAAAGTGCAGCAAGATAGATATAGTTCTATTGATTTGACAAAAGCAAATAAAAAAAACAAGAAAAGCATGAAAGCAAAGTACAGGGCAGAACAACAAATAAGACAAATAATAACAACAATGAGATTCAAACAGATGATCAAACAATAATGCTACATTGAGATATTAAAATCTAATTGCAAACTCCTTGTAAGGAATAAACCTAAGACAATGTGGCAAACTTATTGCAAATTGAAGAAAATCAATTAACAGGCACTGAAGGATATAATGACAGAAGTAATAGATCTGAGAATAAAGAACAATAAAATTATATAAGACTAATAATAGCTTTCAGACTTTAAAAGAGAAATCATTGAATATCATTTCCATAACCATGATAGAAAGTTTAATCTGATAAATCTAAAAAAAATATTAAAAGTTTACAGATATATATACTATGATGAAGGACCATAAATATAGTAAACTCTATACCTACCAAGTAAATATTTTTTTCTTTTTAATGGTTATGGAGAATGCATAATTTTTGACAAAGCTAGGGACGTTCCTATGTTGATCTTTCTCCTCTTGGAAATCAGTCAAACTACATTTCCAGTCTCCTTTACAGTTAGTCAAACAGAATCTTGACCAGTGAATCATGGGAGCAAGTGCTAAATTTTTTTCCAAGGTTGTTACAAATAAATTAAGACAAAATTTTCCAGACGTTTTCCTATCTAGCAGTAGATTACCAACAAATGGGAAAATCTGAGAATATTGAAGATGCATCTGAAAGCATTAGTTTTAAATTCCCTGTGATTAAAAAGTAAACACATTTCATTAAACTTCTGACACATTAGAAATAACACTAAATATGACAGAAAGAAAACTTCAAATTCTGAAGAACTAATATACAGGAACAATCGTTTAAGCTACAGGAAATAAAATTAAAAATTAGCACAAAGAATAAAAATTTTCATATATTAGGAAGTTTTACAATATTTTTCTAAATAATTCATGAATAGGGCTGGGGATACAGCTCAATGGTTCTGGCACCTGCCTTGCAAGCATAAGGGCCCAGGTTCGATCCCTGGTAATCACATAACAATACTGGGTGTGGAGACTCACCCCAGCAGCAATCAGTACCACGTACCACAGTGCCGGGTGTGGTGGTTCACGCTTGTAATCTCAGTCCTCGGGAGGCAGAGGCAGGAGGATTGCTGTGATGTGAGTTTGAGGCTGAGCTCAGGGCCAGCCTGAACCACAAAGTGAGACCCTGTCTCAAAAAACCTTAAAAAAAAAATAATTCATGAATAAAGATGAAGTGACAAAGTCAACCACTTAATGCTTAAATAATAGTAAAATTATTACCTATTATATCTTGTGAAATGTGGCTGACATATGCATTTAGTAATATAATTTTCTATTTATCATATATAAAAAGATTAAAAATGTAAACATTAGACAAAGAGATCAAACTAAGTAGATAGGACACTAATAAACAAAAAAAAAAACCCAAAAGTAAACATTAGATTATATCATAAGTAAAAAATAAAGCAGAAAACAGATAATTAACACTATATGTTAATTACAATTTTTGTCCATACTGAACAAATCAATCATTTATAAATTTATTTTAGAAACAAATTTTATGAAAGGAAATACATGGTTTTTAAAAAATATTTTAGGAAAATTTCAAAAACTAGTCATACTAGTTAAATAGAAGACATTGTATCAATAAAAATATATATCAACACTGACATAGGAATAAAAAGGAAGACAAAAATATCAATATCCTTTAAATAATTTTAAACTGTCTAAATACAGTTATTGAAAGTAAATTCATTTTTAAGAAAAACACTAGGCCACAGTTCCATACGTAGATTTTGTTTGTACTTAAAGATTAAATTTATTGAGTTTCCCTCTAATATCTCTATTTCTTGGTTGTGTTCAAGTAGAAAATACACAAGGGTAAGCAAGCTTCATAGAAAGGATTCAAATTCAATTTTGAACTTACTAAATTTAAATTCTTTCAAAACAACAAAAAATATATGCCTTCACTATTTGCACTTGCATTTATAGATGTATATATAATTATACCAAGGAGATTAAAGCTATGAAATACTTTCAAAAACTCTACAAAAGAAGAAATAGCAAAGCTGAAAACAAAAGTCACACCAACTGGGCAGAGCTAAATAGCAGTGAATATCTACACCAGGAAAACAGAGTAACCTCAAATAAATAATCTAAATCTGAACATCAAGCTACTAGAAAAAGAAGAGCAAGAAAAATCCAATGCCATACTAGGGAGGAAATTATAAGGATCAGTCAAAAACTAATGCAATGGCGACTAAGAGAACCATACCCCCCCCCAAAAAAAATCAACTAATTGAAGAGTTCATATTTTGTAAGAATAAATTTAATTGACAGACCCTTAGCCAACTTTATGAAGCAAAGAAAAGAATAGGCTCAAATCCATGCTATAGGAATGAAAAGGGGGAAATCACCACAGATCCAGCATAAGTCAAGAGAATAATTAACACTTACTTTGAAAATGTGTGCTCCAATAAGATGGAAATCATAGAAGAAAAGGATAGATTCCTAAACACATATGAACTTCCACAGTTGAATGAAGAAGATACAAAAATGATAAACTTCGCAGAAAAATTGTTTGACAAAATCTCACACCCACTGATGATCAAAACCCTACAGAAAATCAGAATAGATGGATTTTATCTCAACTTAATAAAAACTATTTACCAGAAGCCGATAGTCAGCATCATTCTAAATGGTCAGAAATGAAATCTTTCTCACTAAGATCAGGAACAAGACAAGGATACCCACTAACACCACTCTTGTTCAATATGGTACTGGAAACATTAGCCACAGCAATTAGACAAGAGAAAGAAATAAAAGGAATAAAGATAGGAAATGAAGAAGTTCAACTGTCATCATTTACTGTCGACATGATACTCTCTGTAAAAGATCCTAAAATCTCCACCAAATAACTACTATACTTACTTGGCAAATTTAGTAGCAAAGCTGGATACAAGGTCTATGCTCAAAAAACAATAGACATTTTATACAAAAATAGTAGATTTATTGAGAGAGAAACTGAAGTGTCAATCCTTTTTTCACAATAGCATCCAGAAAAATGAAATATGTAAGAATAAATCTAACAAAAGAGGTGAAAGGCATCTACTCTGAAAATTACAAGATATCCAAAAGTGGAAATGCATCCCTTATTCATGGGTAGAAAGAACTAATATTGTCAAAATAGCAAAACTTTCACAACTATTGTACAAATACAATGCAATTCTTTTTTATTTTTATTTTTTTATTTTTTAAGGCTTTTTGAGACAGGGTCTTGTTTTGTGGTTCAGTCTGGCCCTGAGCTCAGCCTCAAACTCACATCACAGCAATCCTCCTGCTTCTGCCTCCCGAGAGCTGGGATTACAGGCGTGAGCCACCATGCCTGGCACTGTGGTGTGGGGTACTGATTGCTTCTGGGGTGAGTCTCCATGCCCAGTATTGTTATGTGGTTACCGGGGATCTTACCTGGGTCCTTGTGCTTGCAAGACAGGTGCCAGAACCACTGAGCTATATTCCCTGCCCTACAATGCAATTCTGATTGAAATTCCAATAGCACATTTCACAGATATAGAGAAAATAATAAAAAACTACTTCTAGAACTACAAAAGACCTAAAATAGCAAAAGCATTTCTGGGGAACAAGGACATGATAGGAAGTATCACGATACCCAATTTAAAATTATACTACAAAGACATTGAGATAAAAACAACATCCATACTGGCAAAGTAACAGACCTGAGGATAAGTGGAACAGACTAGAAGATCCAAATACAACTCCATTTACAGTGTGCCACCTCATCTTTGACAAAGGAGTCAAACACCTTCAGTGGGGGAAAGATATGAAGGTGGAAGAACTGGGTTTTAACCTGCCAAAAATTACAGCTAGACCTATCTCTTTCACCATGTACTAAACTAAAATCAGAGTGGATGAGAGACGAAAATGTTAAAACAGTTAACACTAAACCTGCTGCAAAATGGTTTAGGTTGAACTCTTGGAGACATTGGCTTAGGGAAAGACATTATGAACAAAACCTCTATAGCATGAGAACCAGCAGAGGAAATCAACAACTGGGATCTTATCCTATTAAAAAGCATCTGAAGACCAAAAGAAACCACCAGTAGAGTGAAACAACAAGAAACTATGTTGGGAAAAAGTTTTATCAGCTGTTTCTCAGACAAAGTGCTACTATTTAGAATATATAAACAATTATAAAAAATCAGACCCCCCCAAAGTTATTATTATTTTTTAATCTTTATTGGTACATTAAATATACACATCATGATTGCACTCCATAATGGGGATTTGTACCAGTATAAGACACAACTTAATTCTCATTTTTTCCCATAGCCCTACCCACCCTACCACCCCCCATATATATAAAATTTGTTTCCTTACTTTTTTGTTACAATCTAAACATTGTCCCATTTCACCTTATTTTACATTGAGCATTTTCTATTTCACAATATATAACATACAATGCTAGGACTCATTTACATCTTTATTTTCTCATACCAGAGGAAAGATGTGATATGTACCTATCTGTGCCCTATTTATTTGACTTATGAGGATATCCTCAAGGTATGTCCATTTAAGTAGAAATGATTCAAACTTACCATTTTTTATGGCAGAGTAATACTCCATTCTATAGAAGAACCACAGCTTTTTTATCCAGTCTCCAGTGGATGGACATTTGGGTTGTTTCCAAGATGTAGCAATCATAAATTGGGCTGCTATAAACATGGGTGCACATATGTCACTGTGATATGAGTCTT
>PVIR01038615.1:0-14439 GCA_004026965.1 Petromus typicus | reverse complement strand
GTTCCCATCACCTAGCATTGTAGACATTCACTCAATTTTTATAGAATTGACTTGCATGTAGAATTAAGAAGTTGAATGAAGTAGAGAGTATCTATAGAAAGCAATTAATAATATAGGAAAAGGTGGATTCTTGAAGCAATTTGCCATTTAACTAATATATAGGCTGAATTTTATCTTGTTTATTTCACTTTCATATGAAATCTCTGGGTTGTAAATCATGCACCTTATTTATTTTAGCTATCAACAATTTATATATTACTATCAAATAACTTAGAAAGAGTAAGAGATTTACGTAAGTGCCTAGTACTTAAACATTAGGTGGGAGAATCAGGGAAGTGGTCCTGGAGTTTGTGGAGTGGAGGAGTCTTCAGGCGCTACACCAATACCCAGTGCTTCATAAGTAGAGTCTCATTTTATCCTCTACTCAACTCCACAGAGAGATTATTAGAACTCCCAAACTAGAAATGCAGGTAGCAGTGTGCTAAAATCCTTTCTTAGAAGCACAGAAGTGTAAGTTGATAGACCCACATTTTGACTCCAAAGATGTGGCGCTCTCTTCCGATGATGTTTGTTACACAATACCAGAAGAGATGAGAAGGGCTGGCTCTCAACATCATCTATATCATATTTTCTTGTTCTCTTGTTATTTTCTCTTTACTTTTATTTTCAATATGCTTACTCTTTTACGATCTTTAAATAATTAGTAAATTTGTAGAGGAAATGATTAGTTGATATTTCAATAAGGTTGGAATAAATGCTAAAAAACAAGAAAATGTTTGCCTACCCTTCTCTATTTCCTCAAATGTAATATCATTTCTAAATATGGTGACTTTGAAAGGCCTGAAATCCTCACAGAGCCTTTTTTTTTTTTTTATGGGCTTCTTCCATGTGACATCCCAGCTTTATGGTCACTCTGCCATTGCCTTGGCACCTTTCTTACCTGTAGCATTTTGAGGACCCAGACTTTCCCCATATTTAAATTCAATTAACTTTGCTGTTAGAAAGCAAAATATAGGGATTGTATCATTTTTCCTGGTAATATTATGGAATATGGTTACTCAGAAGAAAGGTAACTCCCCAAAAGAGTAAGGCTTTAAACTATCGCTAGAGATACTTAATTTATGCCTGTAGGAAAGAAGTGGAAAGACAGGAAATGTAGTAGTAGTAATGAGAAAATGAAATCAGTTTTCCAATCTGTAAGATATACAAGTAGATGGCAGGTGGGAAAACTAATCATGACAGATGGTCACAATCAGATGCTTTCTGGCTGAGTCTTGATTAGACTACCAGGGAGCTTGTAATGGAATTTCACATCACCTAGTCAGCGTGTGGCTTGGAGTAGCCACAGCAGTCTCTCTCCAACACATTGGTCCTCACCTAAAAACAGCATTAAGATTCCAGATCTTCAGTTCCCACAGGTTGTGATCCACTCAATCCTAAGAGCTTCCTCTTCTCACCTGATAGATATGAAATTGTCTACTTTCAAAGGTCATGGTTTTCTAGTCTCAGAAATGTATATGGAAAGATATGAATATCTGAAGCTATGTGAAATTCCAGTCATGAAACATTTTTAGCCTGTTAGAGTTTCCTTTATCTGCAGTAATAAAATATAAATGACTAAATCGCCCATGAAACATAGACGAGATGAGCAGGTATTGTTTTTTAAAGGTATCTGTATCTCAGCAAGTTACTTCTGGGCTGCTATCTTGTTTACCTTTAATTCTTTATCCCATTTCATCTCCTCTGGGAGATACTTTTCTTGCTTTCCCATTGAGAGGAAAAGGTATGTCAGACATCTTTACTTTGGCTTCCCTGAATGCTACTAGGACAAGGAAAATAAAGACGGCAGAATTCTGTTGGGTTTGAGGGAAACTGGAGCTATTGTGCCAAAAAAGCATTTTTTAAGTTTACTAGCAGTACCATTCTTAAGATAGAGTAGAGGTTAGCTCTTTTTGATGGCTACTTCCAGGTCAGGCTGAGTTGTAATTGAAGCCTTTAAGAAAAGGAAAATAATCAGTAATATTGACTCTATCTTATTTAAAGTTTAGTTATTTTTCCATCATGTATTTTTGCATTAATCTTTTAAAAATACTTCATTGAAATGTTAATCTTGATTACAGAGCTTTTGATGATCCTCTGAATTTTTCACCCAAGACAAGGGGCTCATTTACTTCACCCAAGTAAGTAAGCCTACCAGCCATAATCTCAGACCTTCACTGTTTTCCTAGGAAAATATTTTTGGACATTATGGTACATTAGCACCATATGGAAGTCTTCATTACAAATTCAGTAGCTCTTTTAGGGACCTAAGCAATATGAAGGTTTAATAGTCACTATTTTGGGTAAAGTGGTAGCTTTGAAAAAATTATGTTGACATCTAGACCTCTGCTACTAAAAATGGAAAAAGTCAGATTTTTATCACTGAGACAAAAGTCAGTTTAGAATATAAAGATACAGGGCCGGGGATATAACTCAGTGGTTCTGATGCCTGTCTTGCAAGCACAAGGACCCAGGTTCAATCCCCGGTAACCACATAACAATACTGGGCGTGGAGACTCATGCCCAGCAGCAATCAGTACCACATACCACAGTGCCAGGCGTGGTGGCTCACGCCTGTAATCCCAGCACTCGGGAGGCAGAGGCAGGAGGATTGCTGTGATGTGAGTTTGAGGCTGAGCTCAGGGCCAGCCTGAACCACAAAGCAAGACCCTGTCTCAAAAAACCTTAAAAGAAAAAAAAAAGAATATAAAGATATATTTTGGCTCAGGGTTTCAGAGCTTTCGTGATGATCACCTGGCTGTGCTGCTTTCAGGCCTTTGGAGAATCAGAAACATCATGGCAACAGTGTGCCGCAGAGGTAAACTGCTGGCTTCATGACATCCAGGAACACCATGAGGCAGGACGCAGAGGGAGACCAGGGACCGGAGAAAGTCCCCAGAGCCATGCCCTTAAGAAATGCTCTCTTCAACTAGGCTACACCTCCTGTTCTGGTCACTTCCCAACAGCTCCATCAAATCATGATTTCATGGCTGGGTTCATCCACTGGTGAAGTTAAAGTCCTCACAATTGTGCTTTGAACACTGCCGCATTGTATCAGTCCTTTGTGACTCTTGTGAGGACACCTCACATTTAAACAGTACCCTCTTTATCAAATTAATGAATGCTATCAGAAGAAAAGAGAGACGAGAAGAAAAACAAGGGCATGGAGAGAAAAACTTCACGCACAGAGAAGAACATGTGATTGATAGAGACAGATTGGATGTTTGCAGCCGCAAGGCAAGGGATGCCAAGGGCTGACACCACCAGCTGGAGCCAGGAGGGAGGGCGTGGCCCTGCTTTTCTCTTGACTTTAGACCTCTAACCTCTAGAACTGGGAGAGAATAAATTTCTACTGCTTTAAACCAGCAAGTCTTTGGTATTTTACAGTTTAGAAAATTAATGGAATCACTTGTGCCTCTTTGTAATTTTAGTTTACCTGGTCCACAGACTCAAATCTGATCTTGTTCAAGTGTATCATTCCAGTCAGTCTGTGGAAATGTGCAGTCACTGGTTTGTGAATTAGATGAGCAATATAATGGCCTTGTCTTCTTATGTGTAAGGGCATATCGCAGGAACAGCTTTTCCTCATGCGATCCTGTCTGGAAGGCTTGAACTGAGATGTGAACCCTGGTCTTCCTGTCTGTGAAGCTTGCTGTCCTTCCTCTGCACCAGGCTGTCTGTCATCCCACTTATGTATAAGGGATCTTTCTCCATGAAAATCCTCAGCTAGATTTTTCCTGTTTAGAAAATATCTTTTTATCTTTAATAGGTTATTTGTAGGCTTTCTATCATTTCCTCATGTTTAACTGCCACATAGTCAGGAAATTATTCTTTATCATAACTTTTTTAAAGCACTTAATGTTCCATTATATGTCTTTCTTCTTTTCCTGTTGATAGGTTTATAAAAATAGAAATAGTCAAAGATTATATTCTTTTTTTTTTTTTGAGACAGTGTCTTGCTTTGTAGTTCAGACTGAGCCTGAGCTCACTGTGTAGTCCAGGTTAGCCTCGAACTCACAGCAATCCTCCTGCCTCTGCCTCCTGAGTGCTGGGATTATAAGCATAAGCCACCATGCCTGGCACTGTGGTATGTGGTACTGATTGCTAGTGGACATGAGTCACCACACCTGGCTTTTTTTGTTGTTATTTTATGTGGTTACCAGGGGTTGAACCCAAGCCGCTGCACTTGCAAGGCAGGTGCCCAGAACTACTGAGCTAAATCTCTGGCCCCTTTCCTCTTTTGAAATACAAACACCTTATAGTTTCAGAATCAGTGATTGTTATAAAATTCTTCCATATTACCCACATAATGACATCTTTGCTTCTCTGAAATTTCTAGGAAATGAGACATGTGCAGAAGTTAATTGGTGTCGTGTACGTGGGTGCTGTCCTCCTATAACTCTATATAGTTGGGCTGAAGGGTTTGGGATAAAGTATAGTTACAGCACACTGATAGGAGGGTGTGGGCTGAAGGTGTAATTAGTGAGCCTCATCAGCTCCACCTCCACAGTCACCTGTCAGATCAGGCAAGAGTCACAGGCAGTGATGAATTCAGGTCCCTGGAGCCCACGGCACCTTGTGAACTCAAATTCATAGAAGAATCACAGAGATGGGCTTCTCTTTGCCTCATTTTTCCATGAAATGCCATAGAAGTTGCTACACAACTCTTTACTCTCCTATTGGAATGAAAAAGAAAAACAAAATTGAGGTCAAAGACCTTGTCTACAATTCCACCCATTCAATCATCCAGAAATCATTGATCTAATTCAGCAACTCTGATGAGAATATAAAATCCCTTCTCTTGTGTTCCTAGAATTCAAGTGGAAAAAAACAGTGCAAGTAAAACTGAAATAGCAGAATTGATATGTACTGTAACAGAAATATACAAAACATAGAAGGGGAGGTAGATTACACATGGGAATTAAAGACAGTTTCACAGAAGTACGAACTCGGAAAAGAATAAGACTCTGAAGGGTTGGGAAGTTGGCCCCTTGAGAAAACTGCAGCGCTCCAAAGCAAAGCTGCCCAGTTGATGAGCCATGGCGCTGCCAGTGCCCTGCATCGCATCATCCAGTGTGAGTCTGTCGGTGCCTTGGAATGTGACTAGAGTGACAAGGAACTGGGTGTTTGGTTTTATTGCATTTCAGTTAGTGTAAATTATACTTAAATCACTACTGGATATCGTATTGGACAGTGAAGGTCTTCATAAAAGAAACAATATATGCAAAAGCATAGAAATCTGAAAATAGGGTTTATTTTTTTAAATGTAGACATTTTCAGGGATAGGAACTTGACCTTGACAGTGGAGAATGCCTCTGGAAAACCAGAGATGCGGGCAGGGCCACACCAGAAATGACCTTAAGTATTAGTAACAAACCAAAGAGCTTGTACTTTTCTTCAGGCTGCTGGTACTATAAAAGTATTTTTGAACAAAAAAGTGAAATAGCAAAAGCTAATTTTAGATTATTACACTGGCTTTTGCTTCCTTTTATGGTAACTATTTTGTATTTGGCATAACAGAAAAGAATACATATATGAGGGAACTATGACCACTTGGGTTGCGGACATTTTCTCCTCCCCACTGACAGCTCTGGCTTAAAAAAAGACAGAGAATTAAAAAGTGTATAAGTAAGATTTATTCCTTTCGATATTTTTCTAGTATTTTTTAAACTGTTAAATAATTATATGGCAAAAGCCTCTTCGAGTATTTTGCTAGGATATAAACTCACTGAGAAGACAGTGCACATAGATTT
Source organism: Petromus typicus (assembly GCA_004026965.1). Lineage (NCBI taxonomy): Eukaryota > Metazoa > Chordata > Mammalia > Rodentia > Petromuridae > Petromus > Petromus typicus. The sequence continues at coordinate 8,647 of PVIR01038615.1, read as the reverse complement.
CTTAGAACAGAGAAATGAGCTACAGTTGTTGTCATCTCTACAGCTCACACCGACATCTGCCTTCCAAGCACTCATCATACATTGATTGTAAATATCCTCTTTTATCCATCCACGAGCTATGCTCTGGGTTCATAACCATTCTTCTCTCTTCCAAAATCATCCTTTTACTTGCCTTCTCTTAATATATTTTCAAGCTCTGCTTTTAAAAGAAGTCATGGGTATGCAAGAGGTAATCTCATGGTAGGAATAAATTTTGCATATATCACAGCTTCCTGACAGTAGCCCAGTAGAGACTTTGGAGCCAGACAGTTCCAGACTAGTTCAGATCCCAATCTGCTCTTTCCTATTAGTGTTCTGTTGGCCAGTATGTGACCCTTCTCTTTGTATATGTGTGTGTGTGTGTGTATGTGAGAGAGAGAGAGAGAGAGAGAGAGAGAGAGAGACAGAGACAGAGACAGAGAATTGTACTTACAAGATTCCTTAAGAATTATCACAGTTCCTGATCTCTAGTGAATGGTGAATAAGTGATAGCCATTATTATTACAAATACAAGGTGTTTTGGTTACTTGGTTTCCAAAGTCTCAGTTGAGACTTTAGGCTCCTAGAAACAAACTTATTAACAATAATCCATACTTGTGAATATTTACCTAGACCTGATGAGGTGCAGGTACTCCATCTGCACCAGCTCATTCTTACATCAGAACCACAGGCAGATACAATAACCACTTCACTGCTGAAGAGAACCTTCCTCACTCACAGAGGTAGTCAGTGGTAGGCATGATACAAGGCCTGCTGAGAGTGCATCCACGCCTCCATCTAAAAGAAAATCACAAGTATAGTGAAGGACAGTGTAAAGGATAAGAAAAGGGGACAGGTATCTGAGTCAAAAAGGAATTTTAAAGAGTTACCTAAGGGACAAAAGCAGGAAGAAAGATTACCTAATTACTGAAATGTGACAAATAAGTTCACAGCCCCTCTACCTTTGCTATATCACCATTCTAATTCTATGTTCTCACAGGTATTTTTTATGTATCTGAACTGCATGTACTGTTAGTTGTATCAAAAGTAAGTTTTACTCATTATAATTTGGCTTTTCAGCTGTAAAATTGACAGAAAACACTGTGGCTTTGGAGAACCAGTTGAGAACTACTGCTCTTCCCTGCCTGGCTTGCCTGGGAGTTAGCATGTGGCTCTTAGTGCTGGTGTGTAACCGGCTTTCCATATCAAGGTAGGTATTTCCATTCCAAGATGGCTTCCCAGGCATCAGAAGCAAATCCACTCCAAATGGGCCCTCCTTCCCTGAACTCCCTAACCTCTCCAATGTTCCAGCAGAGACTTGTGTTCTATGAATATTCTCTTGCTGTGCAGTTGTTCTACAAGAAACAGCTCAACCATTCTTTCAGTGATTTCTGTAGCCAATGTATTAGTCTTCTGTGCAATTAGAAAGTTTATTGCTGTGATTTGTTTTATGCTCTGTAAAGATATTCAATGCTATGCCTGCATTATAATCAGTCTTTAGAAAAGGGGTTAGAAGCACTTCCCTGCTGCCACTGCCTCACTCGGAAGTGCAATGCGCCAAGTGAATGTGAATCAGCCCCAGCACTGATGGATTTCCTTTGTGTAAGTAGGGATGCATGCCACGGGAGAGCTCAAGTACTGCTGGGAATGCTTCAGAATTAGTTTTAATCCTACGTGAGTGTGGTCATAGTGAGGGTGATTGATAGTTTGACCGGCCAAGCAGCTCAGCCCTGTCTTCATGAAACATGCTCCAGAGATTGTCTAACCATGCGAAACCCGGCAGATCTGTGTTCTGCGGGAACATGACCTCGAATGGCCCCATAAATCAGAGAAGCTTTTTCCACAAGCTCCAAGAAAGAAAGAGACATTTTCAGTGTATTTAAGTCTGCTCCATCAGTGTCTGAGAATAGTATCAGTATCTTTTTGAAAGCTATACAATCGTATGCACAGACTACTGATCTGTGAAAACAAAGACTGGATCATTTTTAAAGTCAAAATGGACTATTCCAGTGTGATCTGTTCCTGCATTCTATTGTGATGAAGCATGGAGAAAGGTATCTTCTCCTTCAGCTTCTACCACAAGCTTCGCTCTACCTCAGGCAGGCAACATAGGGTGGGTATTCGAGCCTGGTGAGGCCATCACCGTGACAAAGACCAGGCAGAGCCCGGGAGGGATTGCTTGAGCCGGGTGAGTCAGAGCAGTTGGCACTCTGAAGGGGCAGCAGAATGTAATTTTAATGAATTCAGCCGATGGCCACTCCGAAAATATTTTACTACAAAACAGTTTATGACAAGACTGGTAACTGATTAGGCTTTCTCTTTGTTGGCCCATCAAGTGCAGTATCACTAATGGAAATCACATGAACTGGAGAAAACTTTGAAAAGCTTCCCTCTGCTCATTGTCAGTGTCAGTTTAAACTATCAGGAAAAGATTAGAAAATGGAAGGTGGCCATAGACACTTCCTGTCTGCTCCTGTGTGACCATGTGGCCACACTCACAGGGGACCCAATTTTGATCTTTAAAATCTTGGGCTACCAACCACTCTTTCTTGAATATCACAGTACTTAGGAAGCTTAAAGTTTCCCTCAATTTGTTTTTACTTATATCAACATACATAGTATTTTCAAGAGAAATTATACAGAAAATTATGTTAATAGACACATTTATATATCTGTATCACATATATATACAATACAATATACACAATAATATACAATACACATTTATATATTTATATCACATATATACACAATAAAAATATATATGTTTTAGAAATGCACTTACAAAGAACAGCATTTGTCTTAGGCATTCTTAATGTGGGTTTCCTGATTCTGTTCATTTTGCTTCTGTGATTTAGAATGGCAACATCATCTTGAATTAGCTGATTAGAGAGGGCTTCTGCTATTTCTATAGGATATGAAAATACTTCATCAAATTTAGAAAAAATATATTTCATCTAATTATTTTTTTATAGAGAACAAAAATGTTTGATTACATTTCACATTTCAGTTGACCATGTGGTATCATAGATAATTTAAAACAAAGATCAGCCATTTATTTGCCATATATTGCCATTCAGAGCTCAAATACACCCATCAAAGGGAGCACTGGTTCCTTGTGAAGTGAAAAAAGGGGTGATATTCCAGGTAATTGTTCCCCAGGATCTTGGTAAGATATCCCTTGAGAAATTTGCCTCACAGAAAGATTGTGAATGGAGTTACAGGATTAATTTTTCTTAGAATGAATAAGATGGATGTTTTTTCCCATAAGGAAGGGAAAAGTTTAGGTGGAACAATATTTCTTAAAAATGCTTAAGTTATGTTAATTTCTTATTTATTTAATAATTATTTCTTGAGCTTCTACTGTGTACTAGGTATTATATCATACTGAGCTGAATAAGACATTATCTGTGCCCTCAAAAGCTACATGAACACATTATATAAATGATTAGCAGTGAATTAAGTATAAATGTACAGTAGAGTGTCATTCATGTAGGAGTTCAAGCAGCAGTAGAGCAATAGAGCAAAGCCTTGTCTTCAGGGTTGGAGGATTCCAGTGTGACCCGCTGCGGATGCAGGAGGCCAGAGAATATCCACACTGAGCAGGAAGCGCACCCTGAGGAGGTGGGGCCAAGTGAGGCTGGAAAGACAGCAGGCTGAGAAGAAGGCGGCCACTGAGACAAGGAGAAGGCAAGGACAGGGAAGGACTATGTCTGAAATTAACGTTGTGTGTTTGAAGGACAGAGAGAACGTTAATGTGAATGAAATGTAGGAGTAGATTCTGAGATGAGATTGGATAGAAAGGTGGTTCCAAAAAAGAGAGGAATTTGAACTTAATTTGTACACTAGTAGAAACTTCCCATTTCTAATCTCAGTTGGGACTTTATAACATTATATTTTCCCAGATTTTGTGATGAGTATCTTGCCCTTTTAAAGGATTGGTTGCAGATTAGAGAAAGTATTAAAAATTAAATCACCCAGATTTACTTTGTTATGAAAGGTACGAGGAGGAAAATGTCTGAAAACAGTGACTAAAGTGATGTAGATTTTAATGAACTCCCTTCTCCCTCGTGTTCACTAAACCCTGTTTTTATAAATAGGTAAGTACAATTCACCCAGCGAATAATTATGAGCTTCTGTAGAAACACTGTGGAGAACCATTTGATTAAATCCCACCCACCTGCACCCCCTACTCTTCTAATAACGACTCTGGACTCCTCTCCACTGGTGTGTTTCTCGGTTCAGAAAGTACACAGAAATGAAATGATAGACTTTGAAACAAAGAGACTTAAACTTCCTGCAGTTGGGCTCTGAGGTCACTGTATCCCTTTTTCTTCGGGTAAGTTTAAAGAAGTGAGTTTGCACATTTGACTTTCTAAGCAAGTTTTGGTTTGGAGAGGGACATATTCGGGGTAATATTTTCATAGTGGTTAGAAAAATATTTACTTTTTTAGTAATTTGCTATACTGTTCTCTTATTTAATTTTCTTACTTTATATGAGCTATTTGACTTAACCAGTAAGAAAGAGTTTTATTAATCCAAATTTGTAGAATTGTGTTATATTGCTTTGTTTTGTGGCTGAGGTGATGTCATTAATATTAATAGTAGCTACTTTAATGAGGGAGGGGTGTAAAAGTCAAAAGGATTAAGATGCAGTATGTACATCTGCAAGTACCATGTGATGAACATTTTTATTATGTATTCTAATCATATACTAACAAAAAAGAAAATTAAAGTCACCTTCCAGCTGCTCCAAACATTTTATTTATATTAGCTTATTTAATATTCATATCGTTTTATAAGTTATTAATCTCACAGAAAAACATGTATTAGTCAGCTCTTACGTTGCTGAGACACAACACCCAATACAATGTAAAAGAAAAGACGTTTAATTTGGCTTTCAGTATTGAGATTCATTTTATGGTTGGCTGGCTGCGAGGCAGACACACCAGAAGGGTGGGGTGAAGCAAAGAGGCTTAGTTCTTGGTGACTGAGAAGCAGAGCAGGGGACAGGGCCAGAGAGGAAGAGACCAGGGATGAGGCAGAGCAGAGGCCCCAACTCCTGACCACAGACCATTCCTGGCCTGCACAGCAAGAGGCGAGCAGAGAGCAAGGGAGAAGCTTGCTCTGTACGTACTGCTTTCCACTGCTCACGTGACTGTCTGAGCTCTGCTTCCCTTCAGATCAGCAACGCAGTAAGATTCTCATAAGAAATCAAAGCCTGCTGTGAACAGTGTGTGCAAATAATTATCTAGGTTCCCTGCTCCTGTGAATCATACCCGAAACATCCTCCCCTTTCTCCCATTCCATGGCAAATTTGTCTTCCCTAATGCTGAGATTTTGTGCCAAAAATGTTATTGGACACTGATACATACATAATGTGTGATATATGGGGTCATAGCTTCCAGAATGACCCAAATGCACCCAGAAGTGTGCTTTGCTAATCTCTGAGATGACCCCCGAGCCAATCAAGTTGACATAATTAAGTTTAACCACCATAAAAACTAAAGCTGAGGAAAGTCAAAAATAGACCTGCTTTGCACAGTAACATGCACTATAAAAATAGCCATGCAAGCTGAAACCATGCAAAGCAATATTAATAATCAATGAGGAAGATTAGTGTGGCTCTCTGACCTTCACAATTTTTCTTGACATTAAAACTATCTGTTATAAATGTATAAAGAATCATAATAGCAGAGTATTTATTGAAGGTAGTCTAATTAAATTAGCTTATTTCTACCAACCTAATCAAAAACCAGCTTAGCAATGGTAGTTTGTACAGTGACTGTCTTCATGCCACATAATTTATGGTGTGAAGCAAGTATCATTTCTACGGCTTGTAAACTGCCACAGTCTTCTCTGTGTTCACATGAACTTCCAGCATTTCACCCTTTGCTCTTTTATCGTGAAATATGTCAAAGAATTATTTTAATGTGAAATTTACTGATGGTGTCACTTCTTCTGGGACATCATCATCTTTAGCACAACTGCTTTCTTCATTTAAGGTCCATCAGTTTGTTTTCATGAACTCTCCAGGTGACATATTAAGAGTCTTAATCAAATAGCAGTGTCCATGTTTCAGTGATCAGCTCTTCTTTAATTTCATATTAGTTAAACTCATTAGTTTCTTTGCTGTACTTTCATGTCTTTTCTTCTGTTTATCCAGTTTCCTAACATATCACTTGGATTTATCTTTGAGAGACAAAAAGGCAGCACAGCGAACACTTTTCTATCTCATCCCAGTCTGAGTAACACACAGTGGCCAATCACCAACAGACTTTGAAAGAAGTCACATGATTGTTTGGTGATCAAAACATCCATCCTTGTTTCCATAGTAATTTGTGGGCTGAGGAACTGATAATGAAGTTTGTACTTTATGAAGTTATTCCAGTTAACATGCACGGTAACTGGAAATTGATCCATACTGTTGGGAGTTTAACTAAACTGTGATAACTGAACTGTGTGTATATCACAGCTGTGCCAGGTGAGGACTGCCTGCAATTTATTTGTTGATGCAGCCGGTAGCGAGAAGACCAAGATCCCAATTCAAGTCTGCTTGGTCACTAACCTCTTACTTTGATTGGTGTCATTATTTGACTTGGAAATGCAGGTGTTCAGGGGCAGGAAAGGGAGGAGATATGAGTAGAAGAGAGACAGGTGGAAGAGAGGATCAGAAGCTGAGAGAAGCAGCAGTGACAGAGACAGCAGAGTAAATGGGGAGAGAAGGAGAAAAGTGAGAACGAGGGTAAGGAACAGAGAAAGAGGAAGAGAAAACTACCTTCTGTGCTCCAACAGCAAGGGAACAAAGCAGTGGACAGATTATTGGGACAAACAGAGGGAAAAGAGAAGTAAGAGAGGGACGAAAACTAGCTTCAGGGTCCTGTGATGGAGACTCAGTGGTCAGTGGAAAAGGCCACCTGGTGCTGTCTCTAGACTGTTCCATTCCCTTCTCCCTCACTTATATTCTCAGCTCCTTTCTACCAAGATGGCCCTGTGTTCATTTTTCATTTCCTTAAACCTGAATGCTACCTGACTCAATAATATATTTTGAATGAGCTTCCAAATTATAACACTGCCAACGGGGCATTTTAAATGATCATGAGTTATTTAATAATTGATGTAAGAATAAAAGTACGTACTCTGAAATAATCACTTCAGTTTTTTGCCAGAATAAATTCCACACAATTATAGAGGCAAATATGGAATTCAAATCAAAGAAAACCAACAGAACATAGGATTACAAAAAATCCTATCTAACTTCAGAGGAATGAAAACTTGTAAATAATAATCAACCGCTTCACTTACATAAACAGTTCAATGATGAGTAATATATTAAAACACAAAGGAACACAAAAGAATATGGAAATGTTTGCAGCAAACATGAAGGTGCATAGAAGTTAATACAGTCTCTAGACCCAAAGGGTAAATAAACAAAGTATATGATTAAACACCACACAAAAGTAAACATAATTACTGAACAAATGTTTGGGGAAATAGTTGGAAACTACTAAATACAAACAAAACCAGTATTTTTCACGTGCAACATTTACAAATATTTTAAGTGAAAAATCCCTAACCTTGGTCAACATATTTTATAAGCATTACTGTCACATTGATACAGACAATTTAAAAATTTTCAAACTTCTTAAAAAGTATTTTTTTAAAAAAATTTTTGAACGAAAATATTTGTTGGTACCTTTTAGATACTCATAGTGGTAATATTCATCATGGGGAATTTGTACCTGGATGTGGTACATCTTCTTTTTTTCCTTTTTCCCTCCCCTCCCTTTGGCCCTATTCTCTTCCATATTTACAAAAGCTTTGTTTCCATTTTTCTTCCTATTCTCTTTTGTCTTTTCCCTTCTCCCCTTTTTTCTTCCCCCATTCTACACTCCCCTTTCCTTATGAACTTTTTCTTCCCATTTCCCCGATATCTATTATACATTTTGGTCCTATTTCCACTTTTGGTTTTTAACACCAGAGAAACAATGCAGTATTTAAACATATATATCTGATTTATCTCACTTAAGAGTATGGTTTCAAGGTGTATCATTTAGCTAGAACTGTTTCAGGCTTATCCTTCTTTCTAGCAGAGTAGTACTCCATTATATGTATTATAATATTTCCTCCAGATATATATATTTTAAAAAATACATCTGTTTATCTAGCTGTATTTGTTTGTCATCTCATTCACTCTTGGGCATTTGGGCTGTTTCCAAGACATAGCTATTATAAACTGTGTTTCTATAAAAACAAGAGTGCATGTATTGCTGTGATATGATGTTTTTAATTCTTTAGGGGAGATAGTAAGAAGGGGAATAACTGGGTGAGATGGAAGCTCTAGAGAGTAGAAAGGGGGTGGGAGGATAAAAGAGAGGCAGAACATATCATGTATAGGTACAAATTCCCTATGATGCATCTTATCTTTATGCATATCTAAAGTACCAATAAATGTTTTTGCTTAAAATATTAAAAGCCCTAAATCAAAAATAGACATTTGAAATGAGTAGACACTTCCCAGATAAAATGGTACAAACAGTAAATAAACATATTTGAAAAGACAGCATCCTTGGTCAATTGAGAGATGCAAATTAAAGCAATGCCGAGATTCCCTCTCACTCAGAAAGAA
>PVIR01038614.1:0-14443 GCA_004026965.1 Petromus typicus | reverse complement strand
TTTTTTTTGAGACAGGGTCTCGCCTTGTGGTTCAGGCTGGCCCTGAGCTCAGCCTCAAACTCACATCACAATCCTCCTGCCTCTGCCTCCCGAGTGCTGGGATTACAGGCGTGAGCCACCACGCCCGGCACTGTGGTATGTGGTACTGGTTGCTGCTGGGTGTGAGTCTCCACACCCAGTATTGTTATGTGGTTACCGGGATCGAACCCGGGACCTTGCGCTTGCAAGACAGGCGCTGGAACCACTGAGCTAACTCCCCGGCCCCTTGATTTTTTTTTTTGAGACACAGTCTCACTTTGTAGTTCAGGTTGGCCCTGAACTCACTATGTAGCCCAGGCCAGCCTTGAACTAATAGCAATCCTCCCGCTTCTGCCTCCTGAGTGCTGGGATTACAGGTGAGAGCCACCATGCCCAGCATTGTGATATGTGGTACGAGGTATCGTACGTGGGACCTTGTGCTTGCCAGGTAGACTCCAGAACCATTGAGCTAAATCCCGAGCCCCTAAATTTAGTAATTTTATTTCATGTTTTTTAAATGAAATTTTTAGAGGTTATTTACCTGTTTGTTTTTCTTTTCTTTTTCTTTCTTTTTTTTTTTTTTTTTGCTATGCGGGGGATCAAACCCAAAGTGTTGTGTATGCTATGCAGGAGTTCTACTACCGAGCTACACCCCTAGGTCAGGTTTTTCTGCGCGTAAGAACATGTCAAGCTAGACATCATCTCACACACCAGTGAGCCCAGCACTCTGTGAAGCTGAGCTAATTGGGTTGTAAATCTAAGTTCTACCTGGGCAGTTTTGTAACTTAGTGAGACCATAACTCAAAATGAATGAATGATGGGGCTAGGGATATAGCTCAATGTGAAGGCTCTATGTTCAGTTTCCAGTAGGGCAAAACAAAACAAAGAAATTTTTAAAAAATTTTTTTAGTTTTTTGAGACAGGGTCTTCCTCTATGGTATGTGGTAAAGTTCAGGCTGGTCCTGAACTTAGCCTCAAACTCACAGTAATCCTCCTGCCTCTGCCTCCCAAGTGCTGGGATTACAGACATGAGCCACCACATCCAGCATTGTGGTATGTAGTTATTGAGTGTCATGCTTACAAGTGTGAGTTGCCAGGCCTTACATCGTAGTATGTGGTTACCTGGGACTGAACTCAGAACCTTGCACTTGCAAGGCAGACACCAGAACCACTGAGCTAAATCTCCCACCCCTTTGTTTTTGTTTTTGAGCTGGGATCCTGTTACCCAGGCTGGCCTTGAGCTCATGATCCTCTTGCCTCAACCTCTGAGCAGCTGGAATGACATGCATATGCTGCCACACTCAGCCTTGTTCCTGCCTGTTGGTCTATCTAACCTATCTGTATTTTGGAGTCAGGGTCTCACTATGTAGTCCAGGGTGGCCTCACACTTTTTTTTTTTTTTTAGGTTTTTTTTTTTTTTGAGACAGGGTCTCGCTTTTGTGGTTCAGGCTGGCCCTGAGCTCAGCCTCCAACTCACATCACAATCCTCCTGCCTCTGCCTCCCGAGTGCTGGGATTACAGGCGTGAGCCACCACGCCCGGCACTGTGGTATGTGGTACTGATTGCTGCTGGGCGTGAGTCTCCACACCCAGTATTGTTATGTGGTTACCGGGGAATCGAACCCGGGCCCTTGCGCTTGCAAGACAGGCGCTGGAACCACTGAGCTAACTCCCCGGCCCCTGGCCTCACACTTTTGAGCCTCCTGAGTTCTAGGGTCACAGATGTTTGTCACCATGCTCAGGGTTTGCTGTATTTCTTAATCCTTACATCTTACAGGACCTAACAGGGAAATTTACTTGCCCTAAGTTGTACAAGTTCGTATATAACATATCAGGAAGTGGTGGCTAGATCTCTTAACTTTTGGCCAGGTGTTCATTTGCATTCCCAGGACTGAGGGTACCTGGTTAAGGAAAGGAGGTGACATCATTCACTTATTCTGATATAATGTGGGGTGTTTTCACATCAGTAAGTGTTGGCAGATGATGTTGAGGAGATACTGCACTATCATAGGCTGTTTTGGATTTTTAATTCTGAATTACTTCATCTGACGCTTTTAACTTTCATTGTATGTACCTTTCAAAGATGTCAATTTTTTATTTCTTCAGTGCAGTTAGAATTGGAACTGACATGCTGGAATTGGACTGCCACATCACAAAAGATGAACAAGTTGTAGTGTCCCATGATGAGAATCTAAAGAGATCAACTGGGATCAATGTCAATGTATCTGAGCTCAAGTACTGTGTAAGTACAATTGCATGATAAGATGTATCTAGAGGATATGATTTGGTAAGACTTTCTAAGATAGTGAATGCCAGATAGTGCTCCAATAACTACTTTTGAAACTACAAGTGATTACATAATAAATACATTTAAGTGTTTTTAAATAAATGTTTGAAAATCCAGTGAGGATTTTGTACTATTCAAGTACACCTAAGGGGCTGGGATTTAGCTCAGTGGCACCGCACCTACCTTGCAAGCATAAGGGCAAGAGTTCAATCCCCAATACTGGGGGTGGGGGGAAATACATACATACATACATACATATATATTAATATATGTCTGTAGGAACTTACTTTTATGAAAATTTTAATAAAATTACAAATCCTCAAATGTAAAACTACTGGACTTCAACATGTTTAATTTCTGTGATGTAGATATAAATGAACTTTTAACTTTACATAAAATAAGCACCATTTAAAAATCTGATCATACTAGTTTATATATTCATTAAATACTAATAAATGAAAAAAATGCCTGCTTTTATCACCTAAAGCGAACTCATGTTAATAGGATGATATATATACCCACTCTATTTTTAAATAAAATTTGGTATTATATACTGTACGTATTTTGTCAGTAGTTTGTTTTATTTTATTTTTATTTTTATTTTTTTGAGACAAGGTATTGCTGTGTAGCCCACACTGGCCTCAAAACCACAGCAATACTCCTGCCTCAGACATGCCACCTAATGTGTTTAAAAGAACTGTACCATAGTGTCGGATAATAATAATTTCTAGGGGCCAGAGATACAGCTCAGTGGCACTGTGCCTCCTCTTAAGTGCAAGATCCTGAGTTCAATACTTAGTACCAGAAAAAAATAATAATAATTTTTGCTGGGTGTGGTGATACACACCTGTAATCCTAGCACTTGGGAGGCTAAGGAAGGAGGATTGAAAATTCAAAGCCAGTCTGGGCAATTTAGTGAGACCCTGTCTCAGAGTTTACGAAGGGGTAGGGATATAGTTTAGTATGTTCAAAGCTATGGGTTTAAACCTTAGCACTGAAAAAAAAAAGACTACAATTCTCATTTTGCTGTACCCTTATTATTATTGAAATTATGCTAAATTTTTCTGATTTCTTAATTTAAATTTTAATTAGTATTACTTTGACTATGAATGCATTTAAAGATGTTTTTCCTATGTGATTGTTATTTTTCCTTTTTATCTTTGAATTATCTATTGTAGACATTTTTCTACTGAAGCCCTTTTAAATACTAAGGAAAGTTCTACATGAAATAGCGTCTATTTCTTGTGGGTAGTAAAAGTGAGTAGTTGTATCATTAATGTACCTTTGGGGTACAGTGAGGGCCGCTCTGTGTAAGTGTGTGTAGCCTTTTGTTCTGTTTCTTTTGAAAAAGCAGATTTTTACTTTATGTCTTAATGTAAGGCACTAAAATGCCTTTTATATTTAAGACCTAACTGTTTTTCACCCATATTTTTTTTAAGGAGCTTCCACCTTACCTTGGGAAACTGGATGTCCCATTTCAAAGAGGTAGTATTTCTCATTTATGGTTTATCCAGTGACATTAAAATGTATTCATACATGTTGAGAAGCACTTGTGTGTTCTGTTGTAATGTTGAGTTCTTGCTAGAAGTATTTTTCTTTGAGCTTGTTCTTTCAAGCCTACAGATCTAAAACCCTGATAGTTGTCTTACCCTCATATAATCAAGCGCAAAGATTTAACTAGCTCATTCTTTTCAAATTCATATATACTTAATTTAAATTTGAATAATAATTACAGGAAATTTGAATATTATTAGAGTTCCTTTGTTCTTCTCACACTTCAAATTTAGAGTGTTGTTGTGACTGGTTGTAGTCCCTCCCCTTTAGAGAATAAATGAAAAGAAGTAGAGACCACCTCTTACACTGCCACACTGATTCACTTGCCCTTGATTTTGTCACCTAGCTGCTCCATGTTTTAAATGACTGAAGAAACTTGTACTAGCCAGACTGTTTCTTAGCGACCCAACAGTTCTCTTACATTTGAGGGAGCTCTTCTCCAGCGCAGCGTGTCGCCTACCTCAGCTGTTCATCTCCACTTGCTGGAATGGCAAAGGCGCCATGTTGAGGTATAGGTACAGAAGAGGCGCGAATAACCCCACTCACTACAAATCATGTTCACATTTCAAATGAGTCACATGTGATTCACTAAAATTACAAGAGGCTGCATGTGGTATGGTTTGCATGTGGCTGAAGCCCTGGATGTATTTCAGGGATCTAGTATCTTAAAATTTTTCATCAACAAAATAATTATATATATTTCTGGTATGATACCTTGTTTCATTACCTGGATACATTATGAAATCAGGATGATTAGCATATTTATCACTTCAAATATTTATCATTGCTTAGGTTGGGAATGTTCAAAATCCTCTCCTTGGGTCTTTTGGGTTTGTTTTTTTTTTTTTGAGACAGGATCTCACTTTGTAAATCAGGCTGGCCCTGAGCTCAGCCTCAAAAACTCATATCACAGTAATCCCCCTGCCTCTGCCTCCCGAGTGCTGGGATTACAGGCTTGAGCCACCACGCCCGGCACTGTGGTATGTGGTACTGATTGCTGCTGGGCGTGAGTCTCCACAGCCTGTATTGTATGTGGTTACCTGGGGATCGAACCCAGGCCCTTGTGCTTGCAAGACAGGCGCCAGAACCATTAAGTTAAATCTTTATGCCTGCCTGGCAAGCATAAAGTCCTGAGTTTGATTCCCTATGAGAAAAAAATCTATTTTTTCAGTACTGGAGATGGAACCAGGGCCTCAGTCATGCTACATGAGAGTTCTACCACTGAGCCGCACCCTCTGCTTTATATTGGCCAATTTTAAATCTAGGTGATGAAGTAGTTTTAGTTCATTTTGAAAATCAAAAGATTCTGCATCAACAGAGTAAAGGGACAAACTGCAGAATGTGAGAATGCATTTGAAACTATATAGCTGACAAGGGGTGAATATGCATATTATAAAAGGAAATCTGACATATCAATACCAAAAAAAGTCTGATTTAAAAATGAGCAAAAAGCCAGGTATGGTGATGCATGCCTGTAATTCTAGGCAAAAGGATTGCCATGAGGCCAACCTGGGCTACATAGTGAGTTCAATTTGAAGCCAGCCCAAACTATATAGCAAGACCCTGTTACAAAAACAAAACTTTTGGGGCGGGAATTTAGCTCAGGGATTCTGGCATCCACCTTGCAAGTACAAGGTCCCAAGTTTAATCCCCAGTAACCACATACCACAATGCTGGGTGTAGTGGCTCACACCTGTCATCCCAGCATTTGGAGACAGAGGCAGGAGGATTGCTGTGAGTTTGAGGCTGGCCTGGGCTACATAGTGAGCTCATTGACAGCCTAAACTACAAAGTGAGACCGTGTCTCAAACAAAACAAAACTTTGAATATGAAGAGACTTTTCAACCTAAGCTTGGCTTCTATTAAAGATTAGGAAATTTAAGTCTAAAGGTACAAATTAACTTGATCAAGATCAGATCAGAAATGATAGGACTAGAGCTCTAAGCTGGATTTCCTCTTCCTTATGTCAATGTTCAGAAGGACCTTCTGCTTCTCCCAGCAGGTGCTGTCTTTATAACAGTGCTTAGTTTGCTAGGGTTCAGGCCACTGCAAATGGAAATGATAAAGTTTCAGATTGCTTTCAACTTGTAATTTATTTTATGCCTCAAATGTGAACTTCACTGATTTAAAACAGACACAGTAACTATGAACACTTGACTCAAAATTTTAAAAAAGGTTTAGTTTTCATCTGTCCTATTCCCCTGCTCAGAATTCTCGCTTACTTTTGGACAGATTGGAGTAAAGTAAGTTTCAGACCTCTGGCTTTCTTTGTGACTCACAACTTTTTGGATAAGTAATTACAGTCTTCCTTTAACCACCCAGTTCTTGTCCTGCAACTAGGTTGTTAAATGAATTGGTCACTAAATGAGAAATTGTGTACAGTATGTACATTACAATATTCAGAACAAAGAAATGGTCAAAGGAAACTACCTTGATAACTTTGCTTTTCTTTTACATCAAGCACTATAATGTATAACGGAAAATAAAACAGTATTGTATGGAACAGTACTCTACAGTATAATCAGCACAAATTACAGTATCATCACCATAGAAAGTTCCATTTGGGCAATGATAATCTAGCTAAATAAAAATCTTATTATCTTTAATGTTTGGAACAATTAAACAGCTAAAAGAATTGCGGGAGAGTGCTGGGGATTTAGCTCAGTGGTTTTGGCAGATACCTTGCAAATGCAAGGTCCCGACTTTGATCTGTAACCACATACCATAATGGGGGGGTGTGGTGGTTCACGCCTGTAATCCCAGTACTCAAAAATTGGAGGAGGACTGCTCTGAGTTCGAGGCTCATATGGGCTACATAGTGAGTTCACAGCCAGCCTGAACTAGAAAGTGAGACCCTGTCTCCAAAAAAACCCAAAGAAACAAACAGACAAAAACAAGAATTGCCGTGGAGAATAGCTAAAATGTACCTGGTCCTGAACTCATTTTGTAGCCTAGTCTGGTCTCAGACTGATGGCAGTTTTTTTTTTCTTTTTAATTCAAATCTTTACTGGTACGTTACATATACACATGATGATGCACTCAACAATGAGGATTTGTACCAGTATATGACACAATTTAATTCTCATTTTTTCCCATTTCCTTACCCACCCTACCACCCCACCCCCTATATACATAAGCTTTGTTTTCTTTCTTTTTCCTGCCTCAGCCTCTTGAATGCTGGGATTACAGGCATGTGCCACCATGCCCAGCAAGGATAAATTTTAGAAAAAAAGTCAAACAGACAAAACTACCTCTAGAACAGGAAAATCAGACATACATATTTTAAGACTAGTATCATATTTATGTTGTGATAATGAGGATTGGCACAGGGCTTGGTACATGCTGGGGTATCATTCTATCACTGAGCTACATCCTCAGCTCTTTTAATTTTTTATTTTGAGACAGGGGCTTGCAAAGGTGTCCAGAATGACTTTGAGCCTTTTAATCTTACTGCCTCAGCCTCCAGAGCTTCTGGAGATTATTATGTACCATTACACCTAGCTATGAATATTTCATTTAACAAAAGGATGTAAGAGAATTA
This sequence comes from Petromus typicus, assembly GCA_004026965.1. NCBI lineage: Eukaryota > Metazoa > Chordata > Mammalia > Rodentia > Petromuridae > Petromus > Petromus typicus. The sequence goes on along the minus strand of PVIR01038614.1, from coordinate 7,044 downwards.
AACGTATGCTAGGAAAAGTGTGTACTGAAGCAATGTAAAGATACATGAGTTGTATGCCTCAGCCAGAATTGACTTTCTACTTTCTAGTTACTTCTTACTGACACGGGAGACTTCAGAAGCAAGTTTGCATGTGAGAGAATAAAAATGTTTAAGTATGTCAAGTTAGGTATCTAAGGAAAGAACTGTGGAGTCAGAAGTTCAGTATGTGAAGTTGAGGAGAGAGACTGTGAAGCAGCGATAACCCAGAAGATGTCATTAAGTACTCCTTGCCAAAGCTGTGAAGCTGGGTGTAGTGATTGACACTTGTAGTCTCAACTGCTCCGGAGGGTGAGAAAGGAGGGTCCTGTGAGCTCAGGAGTTCAAGGCCATCCCAATGACAGGAGTGGGGGGTGGGGGGAGGATGAAGCTCAGGGCCAGAGCACTTGTCCAGCATGCGTCAGGTCCGAAATCCAATCCCCAGTGGGATCTTTAACATTTTAGAAAGAGGTTTGTCCCACATTGCTGAGGCAAGATAAATACCAAGGAGGTGGAAGATGAAAAAAGGGAAGAGGAAAATAATGGGAAAAATAGGAATGATGGGAAAACAAGGGGCCATAGCAGGAAAGGGTAGATCAAAATAACTATTTACTATAACGATGTTTCTTCTATGAGCCAAATATGGTTGAGCATGCCTGTAATCCTTCAGGAGGCTGAGGCAGTAGTGTTGCTAGAAGTTTTAGGCCAGTTTGAACTGAGACCCTGTCTCACAAAAAAAGAAGAAAAAAAACTTTGTTTTTCTGTTTTGTTTTTGTGGTTTTTTTTCTAGTACTAGGGATTAAACTAAGGACCTTGTTCTTACAAGTCAAGTGTAGCACCACTGAGCTAAATTCCCAGCCCTTTTCTAATTATTTTGGTTATGAGTCCTAGATACCCATCTTAGCTCTTTTAAACAAAGAAATTAACAATAAACATTTTGGTTCTTGGAATGAAAAATCCCAGGATTGGGGCCAGAGATTTAGCTCAGTGGCACCACTCCTGCCTCAAAAGCACAAGGTCTTGAGTTTGATCCAGGAACTGCAAAAAAAAAAAAAAAAAAGCCCCAGGTTATGTGCCCTTACGCATGAATGATTCCAGCCATTCCCCCTTCTCCGTTTCTTGGTTCTGTGTTCGTCTGTGTTTGGCTTTGCTCTCAGAGGTACCTTCTCCATTCAGAGTCAGACCCCAGCAGCGTGTACAGAAGCCATTCAGTTGAGTGTTTCAGGAGACCTCTGTTCCTTGTCCATGTCATGTGCTGTAGGATCTAAAATAGGTCATGTGTGCACTCCGTCGCCAGCCAGGCAGTGCCCAGAAGGTTGATGGCTCACAGGAAGGACCCTCAGTCTCATTAGAATCAGAAGAAGCTATTCATTCACTCACTGCTAATTCTCACTTGAGCCATTATTCAATGTACAGCAATTAAATTTTCTGATGTAGATTTACTTTGTTTTGTATTTTGAGACAAGGTCTCGCTTTGTATTGAAGTTCAGGCTCTTCCTGAACTTGGCCTCGAACTCAGCAGTCCACTTGCCTCTGCCTTCTGAATGCTGGGATTACAGACATGAGCTACCACACTGGCATTATGGTAGTGATTGCTGGTGGGTGTGAGTCACCCTGCCTGCCACTGTTGTATGTGGTTACTGGAGATCAAACCTGGGACCTTGTGCTTGCAAAGCAAGTGCCAGAACCGCTGAGCTAAATCCCTGGCCCTAGACTTACATTTTTTGATATGTTGCTTCCTTTCAGTTTACCACACAATGGCGGTCAGAGTTAGGATATTTTACTGTGTTGTTATTCAAGTTAATGGAACTGAAATCCCATGCAAAGGGGGGAAATTTTTATGGTAGCCTTATAGTAAATACAGTGTATACATAATTGATATTCTGATATTACAAAATGTTTAGAGGCAAAAGGAACTAGGGAAAGAGGAAATGGAAATAACTGTCAGGAAAAACAGTGATTAAAATCCCCTTCTAATTTTTCATTGATCCTAGTTGTTTTGCATGGGCTACATTGATAGTAATTGTTCAACATAATTGTGAATTAGTGTGTATTAACTCTGCCTGACAGTTGTTCTCAGTCTGAAAAATTGAATGATGATATTATAGCAAAACATTAGACAATTTCAGTCTCTGCTAATCAGAGAATGATTAAATCAGAATGATTATTATACAGCTAATCTGGAGTTTTTTGAAACTTTAAAAAATCATCAATAGGGGGACTGGGGATTTAGCAGTGGTACTACCACCTGCCTTGCAAGTGCAAGGTCATGAGTTCGATCCCCAGTACTACATACATACACAAAAAATAATAAAATAAAATCATCATTAGGATAAGATCATTGGATTATATTAATGTCAGTGTCGTGGTTATGAAATGGTACTATAGTTTTGCAAGAGGTTGCCATTGGGAAAGTTGGAAATATAAAAGGTGCATAGATCTCTGTGTTATTTCTTATAACTACATCTAATTCTACAATTATCTTAAGATAAAAAGTTTTTATTAATATTTAAATCATGAGATTTAGCTCAGTGGTTCGGCACCTGCCTCGTAAGCACAAGGTCTTGAGTTTGATACCTGATGCTGGGGAGGTAAAATATAATTGTAAACCTGTCCATATGAAAATATTTTATTTTTGTAAAAAAAAAAAATCAGGCTAAAATATGTAGGCAGACTGTATTCAGTTATACATAGCAAAAAAATACAGAAGAAACACCCAAGGATCATAGTGATTATATTTGAGTTGTTGAATTTTACATGATTTTTCTTTTCTTTTTTTATACTTTGCCTCATTTAAAGTGTCCTGTGTGAATATACTCTTAACTTTTCTAGTCGTTAAAAAAGTAAAAATTACTTTTAAAAAATACATTTAAAAATCTTGCTTTCTCAGAGTGCCAGTGCGAAGGAAAAGATACCCGAATTCCATTACTGAAGGAAGTTTTTGAGGCCTTTCCTAACACTCCCATTAACATCGATATCAAAGTCAACAACAATGTGCTGATTAAGAAGGTACTCAAGACATTGGTTCTTCTCCATATGTTGTGTCCAATTTCACAGACCAAAAGAAGGTTAAATGACTGCAATGATTTGACGGAGCTCAAGGAAACGGGATACACTGGGGATCGGCATTATAAATAATGCCTGGTAGAAAGATCAGTTGACTGTACAAAAGTCTGTTTTCACAATGACATGGGATATCTCAATTGTAGGTAAAAGTAAACTATGCATAAATTGGCCATGGTGGTACCTACCTATTAATTCTAGTGCTTAGAAGGCTGAGGCAGAAGGATTACTGCTGAGTTCCAGGTCAGCCTGGGCTGCATAGTGAGTTCCAGGCCAGCCTGAACTACACAGTGAAACTGTCTCAAAAAAAAAAAAAACTATGCACTAGTCATCTTGGCGTTCATATAATTAATTTCTAGTTTAATCTTTCAGTTGTTATGTCAAATTACTCAATAGTTGTATTCTATCCAGTAAATTATACAATGGTGAAATGTAAATACTTGTGTATTTCATAAAAGAATCTGAATTTATTTAGCAGTTGGCTCATAGTCACTTGCAATCCATTTTTTAAAATAAAATGATATAAGTAGATTTATAAATAGGCATGTGCATAAAACTTTGAATTTTCATATGTAGGTTTCAGAATTGGTGAAGCAGTATAAGCGAGAACATTTAACAGTGTGGGGTAATGCCAGTTATGAAATTGTAGAAAAGTGCTACAAAGAGGTAAGCTTCAGCAATGATACAGAATGATCTGTCTTTGCTACTGTTGTGTATCTGTCAATAAGTGATTACAGAAATAATTTTTAAAACTTCTCTTATTTCATAGTCTGCATAGAAAGACAAATGGTACTGAATGGAAGCAGTTATCAAGATGTTTGGTTCTAGTCATAATAGAGTTTGACCTTGCAATTTAAATTCGTTATCATCAGATTGGCTCATAGAATAACTGGGCAAGTTGGTTCATGCCTGTAATCCCAGCACTCAGGAGGCAGAGGCAACATTGCTGTGAGTTTAAGGCCAGTCTGGGCCACGTAGTGAGTTCAGGGCAAGCCTGAGCTATAAAGGGAGACCTTGTCTGAAAAAAAAAACAAAACCCAGAACAAAACACAAAATTATTTTCACAAGCAAATATTGTTTATGAATATTTTATGTGCCTTATAAAACAATATGAATCCCATTTAATGTATCTTTATTGGGCAGTTGAATTTTTTTTTTTTTTTTTTTTTTGAGACGGGTTCTCACTTTATAGTTCAGGCTGACCCTGAACTCACTGTGTAGCCCAGGCCAACCTTGATCTCGCAGCAATCCTCCTGTCTCTGCCTCCCGTGTGCTGGGATTATAGGCGTGAGTCACCACACCCGGCATTGTCCTATGTGGTTATGGGGAATTGAACTAGGAACTTGGAGTTTGCCAGATGCTGAACCACAGAGCTAAATCCCTAGCCCATTTTATGTAATTTTAATTAAAGCATATGGCCCATCAACTTCTTTTTGCCCTATCACCTACGTAGACTCCAATTAAGCCAAGAACATGACTTGGAGTTATTATGTAAAACAGGGCTATTATCCACTCATTGAAAGTTTTCTGCTTGAAGGAAATAAATCTATGAAATTAATTTAAGCTGACATGGTGGTGCACACCTGTCATCCTAGCACTTCTTTGGCTGAGGCAGAAGGCTTGCCATGAATTCGAGGCCAGGCTGGGCTACATACTGAGACTATTGTCTCGAAAACATTTTAATTTGACGTTTTGAAATGATAGCTAAGAGAATTGGAAATTCAAAATGTTTTTAAAAATTGTAAGCATTGAAGACTTATTTTAGCACGTATGTGACATCATGGTACAGAAGTATCTATCATCACAGAAGTTGTAACACCCGTGTAGAGAGACCGCTTCCGGGACAGGCTTTTCCTCCTGGCTTATAAGGCGAAAACGTCCATGATGAGCACCAGCACAGTGCGCAGTGCAGCAGAGCCTCTCCCTGTGGCAGAGAGGCTTTCTTCATGTGCAGCAGGCTCTGTCAGGTCCCGAGGTCACTTGTGCTCAGAAGAACCGAGTAGCCTCGGCTCCTGAGATGACACTCACCGCTGCAAAGGAGGCCCAGAACTGGATCTCTTACGAGGCGCTGGTAGCAAATGTGAAATACACAGCTGCTCTCTTCAGCAGTTAACTTCTTATAAAACTAAACACAGGTTACCATGTGAACCCACAACATCATCTTAGTCATTTATCCCAGGAAAATGAAAAGTATGCACACAAAAACCTGTACCTGAAATTTTTTTATTTGTAGTTGGTACTAGCACATGTTTGCAGAACTTAATGATTACATTCCTTGGGTACCTGAATTTTTATAGGGACCTTATTCATAAAAGTAAACTGCTAGAGGAAACCCAAAGTCCCCTCTAGGCTAACAGCAGAACAAGCTGGCAGGTCCATACGATGAGATGCTAATCAGCCACGAAAGGGAGTGAACTGTTAACGTCTGCAACAACCCACATGGTGCTCAGGGCCATGCCGCTTGGTGAAAAGCCAGCCTCAGCGGTTACATACTTTAAAAAAATACGCATGAGCTATGTGATTTCATTTATATATATATAAAATATTCTCAAAACTGTGAACAGATTAATAACTGCCAGGAGACAGACAAAGGGTAGGGTGGAGAGTTGGTATAAATGCCAAGAGATGCCACAAGGGAATTCATATGGTGATGAAATAGCCTTGTGTCTTGCCTGTGGTAATGGCTACAGGGATCTGCATGTGGTTTAAAATTGAATAGGATTTATACACAGAGACACACAAACATATATACTTACAGATGAATACAGTTTTTAAAATGGTGATTCTTCCTCTCAGAAAAAGGTGAAAACTGAATAAAGTCTGTGGTATTAATTAATAATAATATCCCAGAGCTGATCCTGATTTGACCTTGTACTGCAGTTATATCAAGTGTCTCCTTTTTTTTTGAGACAGGGTCTTACTTTTGTAGTTTAGGCTGGCCCTGAGCTCAGCCTCAAACTCACAGCAATCCTCCTGCCTCTGCCTCCCAGGTACTGGGATTACAGATGTGAGTCACCACGCCCGGCATTGTTGTATGTGGTTACTGGGGATTGAATCCAGCCCCTTGAGCTTGCAAGATAGGTGCTGGAACCACTGAGCTAAATCTCTGGCCCCAAGTGTCACCTTTTGGGGAGGCTGGGTGAAGGATGAATGAGACTCTGCAACTTCCTGTGAGTCTATAATTATTCTAAAATCTTTTTTTTTTTTTTTTGAGTCACGGTCTCGCTCTGTAGTTGAGGCTGGCTCCGAATTCACTATGTAGCCCAGGCCAGCCTCAAACTCACAGTAATCCTCCTGCCTTTGCCTCTAGAGTGCTGGGATTACAGGCATGAGACACCATGCCTGGCATTGTGACATGTGGTTATTGGGGATCGAACTCAGGACCTTGTGCTTGCCAGGCAAACACTGGAACCACTGAGCTAAATCCCCAGCCCTCAAAATCTTAAAAATATCTCCTGGTACATATTTTTTTTTTCCTTGATTCACATTTTCCCCCCCAGGAACCTCTAGCTTTCTGTTATTTTAGAATTTGAAACTCCAAAACCTTTCTACAATGTCATTTAAGCATCACAATAAAAAAAAAATGTGTCCATAATTGTCATTTGTGTCCCTAACAGGCTGTATAGCTGATCCACTTTTATAGTTTGTGAATATGACCTAGTGGAATTTTACATCAATCCTTTAATGCCCAGATGCTCCAAGTTGTAAAATGTAAAAGCAACAGTGGTGTTGGAAGAACGTGTGGCACTGATTCTCGTTTAGTAACTTTTTGTTCATTCACACACAGTGCAGTGGCTCTTACTTTGGCTGCACACTGGAATGACCTGAACAGTCTAGAAAATTATGAACATCATAATCCCAGCGCTGGAAGGCTGAGGCAGCAAGTTCGAGGCCATTCTGAACTACGTAGTGAGACCCTGTCTCAAAAAACCAAAAAGGAGGGCCGGGGAGTTAGCTCAGTGGTTC
>PVIR01038613.1:0-14443 GCA_004026965.1 Petromus typicus | reverse complement strand
CTTACTCAGGTCTAATGCATAAAACATTAGCAGTTTGTCATTCATTAATTAGGTAGCACAAGGACCTCTTTAAGCAGAGTTAAATTATTGTGATAGCAGTGCAGGTAGAAGTTAACGAGGCCTAAATTAGAGTAGGAGAGGCTCATACAAAGTGTTACTTCGAGTCAGGTGTGGCAGAAATGAGAGAGAAGAGAATGTCGTTGATGCCCAGTTTACTGCTCTGGAAACTATGAAGCTGTGTCATCTAGTGACCGTAGGAGGGACAGGGATGTGAAATCTGTGTTTCTTTCTTGGATAGATAAGTGTGAGGTGTTGATACGACCTGCCCAGTGGTTATTTAGGTGACGGCCCTGGGCCCACGAAGAGAAGCCTGGCTGGCGCTGCACAGGCACAACTAGAGTTGGCTTGGTGGGCTCCGTGATGCCCCCAGGTGGGTCAGATCTTCAGAGAGAGAATGTGCCAGGTGAGAAGTGAGGAGCTCCAGGCTCGGGCCTGTGAGAGGCCATAACATGAAGAGAAATTAATCAGACATCCAAGCTTAGATGTGGCATGACTTCTCTTACATGAGAAACTCAAAATATAAATAATTTTTAAAGCAAAATGAAAGATAGACAAGAGAAAGCATGGAGATAGAGCCATTTTGCAAATGTGAAGGGAATGAAGAGACAGAAGGGGTGGGATGAAAAGGATGAAGATAAGCTAAGTACATGCACCTGCTCCCCAGGCTGAATGTAAATACGATGTACTGCAGACACCTTCTGTAGACAGATAGGTACATTTAAAACTAAACCAGCAAAAAAATTTTAGCCAGGGCCTTGCTGGCTCCCAGGGGGGCTCACGCCTGCACTCCCCCTGCCTCCGCGTCCCAGAGCGCTGGGATTACAGGTTGTAGTATCCAGCCTAACCTCGGATTCCGCACTTCCGAGAGGCTCCTGGGTAGCCCTCTGTTTCTTGTTACTACGGGGGTGTCTAGCTCACCTGTTTCTTCTGCACCTTTTTATTAAGGTCCTTAAAATTCTGGTCAGGGCTGTGACCAATGGGATGACTGACCGAAGTGGAGATGTTGCCACTGGCCTCAAAGGAAAGCTGCAGGAGTTATTTGGCAGAGTAACTTCGAGAGTGATGAACGATGGTGACATCTGGAGGCTGTACGCACAGGTGTGCGGGAACGGGCAGAGTGAGAAGCCCGACGAGAACGAGAAGGTAGGTCCTCCTTCTGGCCTCTTTGGACTGGCGCAGGAAGAGTCCAGAAATCTGAAAGTTTTGATCCTGGCCGTAGCATGAGCACTTTGAATTATGGGCAGGTGAAGACTTAGAACTTACTATCTTTAACTTTTTTTTTTTTTTTAAAGATTTTTTTTTTTTTAGGTTTTTTGAGACAGGGTCTCGCTTTGTGGTTCAGGCTGGCCCTGAGCTCAGCCTCAAACTCACATCACAATCCTCCTGCCTCTGCCTCCCGAGTGCTGGGATTACAGGCATGAGCCACCAAGCCCGGCACTGTGGTATGTGGTACTGGTTGCTGCTGGGTGTGGGTGTGGGTCTCCACACCCAGTATTGTTATGTGGTTACCGGGGAATCGAACCCGGGTCCTTGCGCTTGCAAGACAGGCGCCGGAACCACTGAGCTAACTCCCCAGCCCTTTAAAGATTTTTTTGAGACAGGGTCTTGCTTTGTGGTTCAGACTGGCCCTGAGCTCAGCCTCAAACTCACATCACCAGCAATCCTCCTGCCTCTGCCTCCCGAGTGCTGGGATTACAGGCATGAGCCACCATGCCCGGCACTGTGGTATGTGGTACTCGTTGCTGCTGGGCGTAAGTCTCCACACCCAGTATGGTATGTGGTTACCGGGGATCGAACCCGGGTCCTTGCGCTTGCAAAACAGGCGCCAGAACCACTGAGCTAACTCCCTGGCCCTTACTATCTTTAACTTTTATAAATTTTTCTGACATAATTGCTTTCTGGTTCCTGCTACCCTGACTGGCTCTGCCCCAAGCAGCCGGCTGCTGTTCTTCACACCCTATTCTCACTGTTCGCTCATTGCAGACCACAGAGACACACTGGGGACCAGTACGGGAGGAGTGCTGGACCAGAAATGGAGCTTTTAAGGGGAAAAGTGACAGGAACTAGCGGACAGTTGGAGGACTTTGAAAGTCTAAATATGTAACTCCTTACCACAGTTGTCCTGCCCTTGAGATCGCCAGGGCACAGCACCAGCTGTGTTCCAGTTGTGCCACCTCTTCCTCCCAACCTAAAGGAGCCCCCAGGACTTCCAAGCTTGGAGTAACTGTTCTGTGTTTCTTTTTAAAACATCCCCATGTTAGTCGTACTCCTTGTGTGGCATTGGAACTAGCCATGGTACAGCCAGTCTGTGGGATTCTTAGCAGTTCTCTCCTCCTCGGCCCACACAGCTGGGTTCTGCCACTGCCTTGTCAGCCCGAGAACACGCATGCACTCACGCCTGCGCTCTGCCTCCCATTCCTTCTGGGATCATGTACTCTTGCAAATAGGAAACTAAAGGTCTTCCTAATGCTCTCAGCTGTGACTTCTCTCTCAGGAATTTGTAAGGAAATGAAAGAGTGTATCAAACACTTATGCAGTTACAGTCTTAACAGCACTACCTCAGTTTTCACCTCATTCTCTTGGCTACAAATGCTGTGGAAATCTGTACCCTGCTCTTGTATGTCCAAGTCTGGTCTTAGATTTTTTGGTTAGAGAGAAGTATCTGCCCAGATACATCCATTGATTGCTTGTAACCGCTAATTGCTATTTAATGTGCATCCCTCCATCTCCCTGGATGAGAGTAGTGGAGACTGTGTTGTACAGATGCAGGTCTTTCTAGTTGGAATTAGTCCCATTGGACTTGCAGGAAGAGCTTGAAATGTGAATTGTACTGTTTTCTGAATGTTGCTCTTTCTCTTTCCTCAGGCATTCCAGTATCTCTCGAAGGCATACAAGTGTGACACCCAGTCTAGTTGTTGGGAGAGAGATATTACGTCATTTAAGGAAGTCATTCAGAGAGCCTTAGGGCTTGCACATGGTATTTGATATCCATGACATATTGTAATGTATTTTTTACTGTTTTTTTAAAAAGTGGTAGTAAAAAGTCAAGTTCCATTATAAATAGCTTTAATTTTACTTTGTTATATTGAAACTTATTTTTAATTCAAAAGACATACACAATTACTATGAAGCAGGTACTTTGGAACAATACAAAACAGGATAGAGGTTTCAGTACTGTTTGACTGACAGGAACTAACTACTCAGAGCTGTAATACCTTTGGAACTGTAAATAACCTTCACAGTCTGTTGATTACATAGTATTAAGGAAATTATTAATTTTTCTTCACTCCTGTTCTTCCTAAATAAAAATATTTTCCATAAAATATGTAGGTCTCTGTAGTATATAGCTATATAAAAGCTATGACATATGCAAAAGAAATACAAAATACAATCCACATCTAGTCCCTATCTTCAGAAATTTAGAGAGTAGAATTTAAAGGGAAATGAATTTACATACATAAATGTTTGCCTGTTCGGTAAATTTAGTCCAGATAAAGACAACTTATAATTATTTGCATTAATGAAAAAATACCAGTTAAACATAGTAATTCATTTGTTGTGTTTATTTTTTAATATGGGTATGTATTGTCCTGGAAATATAGTTCTCATGAAATAGCGAAGCCCCAGTGTTACAAACTGAATCACAAAAACCAGAAACATACCCTAAAGTCCTTCTTCTCTGCTTAATTTTTTCTTGCCACTAATAGTGACAGTAAACCGGGAGTCACCCCAAAGAACACAGGATCAGGGACACTGAGGCTCTGGGGTCAGCGCTAGTGTATATTCCAAGGTGACTAAGACAATTGTTTAACTTCTCTGAGCCTTAGTTTAGGTAAAATGGGGATAGTATCTATCTGTGATTGTTAGGAAGAATAAATGAAATTATTTAAACACTGATCAGTATTTTCTCCATGGTTTAAATGTTAACCCTTCAACATCCCACCCCCATCCTCTGTCTTCTGAAGTTGAAGATTTGGAATTTATGATAAAGAACTCAAAGCTAATAAGAGAAAAGTGAAGAATAGGGATAAAGTTTAACTTGCTTATCAACAAGACACAGAACATTCAGATAGTTTAGAAATGCATTTGGTAGTTCATAATTCGACTTACGGCCTTTGCTATCTTTGACCAAAAAGAATATGCATATCAAGTTTCCTGGACCACCTAGCCACTGGCAGATAAGGCACAAACTCTGAACTCTTGTACAGCTGAAATGCTGCTTAGAAAAGTTTGAGGTAATTGCTGATAGATTAGAAGAAGGATGTTTTAGGAGTGGCTGGAATTCATGTGATTTGTGCTGGCCTTACAGAGGGTGGGCTGAGGGAAGGTTGGGGTTCACTAACTTTGGCCTTGTGTAGAGAATGTTATGTCTGGGGAAACCTATGCTTAGTGTATAATGTACATAGTTAGCAGAGTGGGATTTACTTTGAAGAATTTATCTTATCTACTTCAGCTTGCAGACTGTGAACTATTCTGTGAACTACTAGGTCTCTAACGGTAAAGCTATTTTCTGTAATCAGTAAGTGTTGATACTAAACCTGTCAACTATAAATATGCAGGTTAAAGAAATACTTGAGGAGAAATCTTCATTTTGGAACTTAAAATTCAATTTAAACTGTTACTGGCATTTTTTCATCAGGGCAATGCTTAGAGAAAAACAAGGCCTGTTAAAGTTCTCCTTAGACTTTAAAGCTTTATATGTTGATGCTCCTACATTTTAAGCATATTTGGGTCAGTGCTAGGTTTGGTTTCTAGTGATGCTTTTGACTGACTGAGTGACTGACTAACTCATTGATTATAGTGCTGAAGAGCAAAACCAAGGCTTTGCACGGGCTAAGCCAGGGCTTTAACCCTGAGCTGCATCCCCGGCTCTTTTTAAAATTTTAAGACAGTCTCACTAAGTTCCCCAAGCTAAACTCCAACTTATTATTGTCCTCTTTCAGCCTCCTGAATAGCTGCTGCCTGGCTGGTACCTTAGATTATAAAGATAAACTTAACCTTGTCTTTGCTTCATTTGTACAGCAGCATTCAAACAGTGGGCTGGGTTTTCTATTGTTCTATTCTCTTTGTGTCTTTCTCCTTAATACTGTGCCTCCAGCCCACCCAGTTCTAAAAAGGAAATGGAACCCGTTTAAAATCTGTCCTGTTGGGTCACCACGCCCTTCAGCTCCTTTGGGAATATTTTGCAGTCTCAACACAGTATTGGAGACGCCTTTTTAACAGTGCTCCCCTTGTGTGCCCATTTGCATTGTCTGGAGGATGTTTATTTACAGTTTCTAAGGTGTTATTTTCTGGGAAAGACTGGGCAAAAGCACTGTGCTTTGCCATCTTGGAACTTTTGAAATAACAGTTATGGAATTTAACTGCACAGTCTGTAGAGAGGAGGTACTGTCTCCTGGATCTTCTGGTGTTTTGGAACAGCAGGTTATTTCTATCTTTTCTTCTCCCTCTCTTTTTCCATCTTCCTCTGTTTTTGATGCCTTTTGGAAATGAGATTGAAGAGAGAACTACCAGAGCATGTGTCCTTGCTGTATTTTCTCAGAGAAAACAAAAGATTAAGAGTCACAGCTGTATCTGATATAAGTTACTAGGTATTAAACAGCCCAGATATCTCTGCCAAGGTAGTTCCAACTTTCAGAGAAACAGACTTCAAAATCCTTACACTCCCTGGCCCACTAGAGCTCTCGGAGAGTTGGGTTAACATTGCTAATTAGCACATAGCTTTTCAACCATTTAGCTAGTCGTTTATTTTGAAATAGAAATGTCAAATCCAATTCTGGCCAGGGAAGATATTATTAATTAAAAATAAAACTGTTTGCCAGACACAGGCAGCGTCTAGCAGTGGATTTGATGTTTTCCACCCATGTATGATCTCATAGGTGGCAAACCTATGGTACATGCGCAGTGGGCTGTTTGATATCATTGAAAGAACTGAAGATTTGCCATCACTGCTCGAGGCAATGAGAGGGACTTGTCGGGTGTGTCAGGCTCAATCCACAGTGGTACTTAGTGTGTACAGCACCACTCAAGAAGACTTGGTTGTGGTCACGCTCCATGAGTGACAATCTATAGATTATAGGTATCAAGTCTCTGCACTCCTTGTGTGTGTGGCTGAGAGAGAGAGACAGGGAGACACACAGAGAAAGAAGCGAGACAGAGAGAACAAGATAGAGACAGTGAGACAGAGAGAATGAGAGGAGAGAGAGAGAGAGTTAATTTCGAGTCTCTTCTTGGTGATCTGCAGCGCACCAAAGACATGTCTTTTCCTCTAGATTCTTCCTAGCAATAAACTTTGTCCATATGGATAAAGTGGGCTGGCATGTATGTACCTCAGGGGTAGAGCACTTGCCTAGTATGTGTAAGGTCGTGGCTGTGATGGACGTGGGGAAGAAGATAAAGGAAGAATTTAGCAAAAAATCAAAACCTTCTAGGTAGAAATGTTTCTAAAGTCATGTACTATAAAATTATCATTAAATGGTTGGTTTTTGTAGCTTTAAATTATTGCCGGTTCTTAATGGATGTTTTCCCCGTCTTTATCTCGCAGTGGCTATAAAATGCAGTGAAAACAAACCTAGTCCTCAAGAAGCGGTACAGGTGCTTTCTTCGGCTCGACTCAACTTACGGGGCTTATTATCTAAGGCAAAGGTGAGAGCGACGTGTGAATTAATTAGGGTTATCATATGGTGAAAAGTTCTCCAGCACCACTTACTGCTCTTGGGTGTTCTTTTACATCAGGCATAACTTAGACCCACATTATGTTTTATATAAAACCCTCCATAGGGGTGGTTGTGCTGAAAGGAGTCTTGGAATTGAATGTTTTAACCAACGCTCTTCTATTTATTATTGTTTTTGCCCATCTGAGACACGTATGCCACCAGTGCCCTTTGGATATACTTTTAGTTTATTGTTTATTTGTTTGTTTGTTTGTTTTGAGACAGGGTCTTTCTTTGTAGTTCAGGCTGGCTCTGAGCGCACTATGTAGCCCAGGCTGGCCTCGAACTCAGCAGTCCTCCTGCTTCTGCTGGGATTACAGGTTAAGCCACCACGCCTGACATTGTGATTTGTGGTTACCAGGGGACCGAACTAGGGACCTTGTGCTTGCAAAGCAGGCACCAGAACCACTGAGCTAAATCCCTGATCCTATACTTATAGTTTTAAAACATCTATGTCAATTTGAAAAAGTTTGACCAGCTCATCAAACCTACACTGTCCTGAATACTACTCCTTGTTCATCAACAACAGTAACATAAAGTTTTCTTGTGTTTAATTGAAAAATGATTAGGATAAGAGTATTAAATGATATATAGATTGGACAAAACCTTGCTCCGGCAGACACAGGTTTGACAACTGAAATCTACCAGGTGCTCACAGGTGACACCCTGTGGACCAGGGCTGTGGGAGGACATGACACCCTAGGAGCATTTCTGCAGACGGGATTTTTGGCTTTTGCTTGTGACAGATGGAGATTCAGATCTTGGGTAGAGCTTGAGAAGTCTGTAGAAGTCATGCTGTTGGGTTTAGATTCTACCTCTGGGAGGAAAAGTGAAGGAGAATAATGGATAGCACAATTTAGTATCTTCTTGTCTATTTTCACCATTTAATCTTGGGTTGCAAATTAATTTGTTCCACTTCTGAGAAAAAGTCTGTGGCACATAGAAACCACTTCTAGAAACCCTTTTACTCTGTAAAATAATTTCCAGAGTGTATCTTTTTTGTAAATTGCTTGTTCTCTTCAGATAAGGCATCATTTGCCTCTGTAGATAATTAACTCACTTTCCCACTTCTGTTTAGTGGAACTGAATTTCCTCCCAGCTCAGCAGCACAACTTCAGGGTTACGTGTTTGAGAAGTTTGCAAGAATTTGTTCATAGAGGGCTGGGGATTTAGCTCAGTGGTTCCAGCGCCTGTCTTGCAAGCACAAGGGCCCAGGTTCGATCCCCGGTAACCACCTAACAGTACTGGGTGTGGAGACTCACCCCAGCAGCAACCAGTACCACATACCACAGTGCCGGGCGTGGTGGCTCACGCCTGTAATCCCAGCACTCAGGAGGCAGAGGCAGGAGGATTGCTGTGATGTGAGTTTGAGGCTGAGCTCAGGGCCAGCCTGAACTACAAAGAAGCGAGACTCTGTCTCAAAAAACCGAAAAAAAAAGAATTTGTTCATAGAAAGTCAAATCAGCAAGCCTTTTCTGTGTCTTCTTTCCAAATTGGGAGCTAAGTTTTCTGCTTTTGAGTACATCACAAAGCCACCCATAATTGTGTATCTCTGCAGATATACTCCTCCAGGCCCCTTATATCTCTGCAAAGCTTTTCCTTGTAAGTCATTATTTTTACATAAATATGTACCTGCTTAACTTAGTAATGTCTGCACTGGTACTGCACATCTTTCCTTCCAGTGGTAGATTCTGAAATATTAAAAATGATCCATCAGAGCATCACTTATATTAGAGTTTGTTCTGATCAGACCCCTATTGGGGAAAATTTGCCTCCTAATGAAAAGCACATTTTGCAAGTAATACTTGGGAACTCTGGCTTTGTAGTAGATCATATCCCTTTTATATTTTTTGAATTAGATTTTGCTAACCTGAATTGCTGTTCTTTTTCTTCTTCTTCTTCTTCTCCTCCTTTTTTTTTTTGGTCTTGCAGTACTGGGGATTAAATTCATGACTTTATGTGGCTACGGCACCCCTGAGCTACATCCCTGGCCCCTGAATTGCATCTCAAAAACCCACTTTAAAAAAAGAAAGTGAATTGAAATAACTGTGTTAACTAGCTTGCAGGAGGCTTGGTTTGCAGCAGTCTTTGGTGTTTTCTTGCTGGGCCAGAAACTTCATGGACGTGAACTCTTAGAATTAGTCTCTTCTTTTAAACAAAGAAATGACTTACTAACAAACACACAGAGACCTTACAGCTCTAAGAGATTTAAATAGATGAGCCATGCAGTCTGTGCTGTCTTGCACAGGGAGGCTCCTCAGTGCTTCATTCGCACCCTGCTGCCGTATGGTTTGTGGCCACAGTTGGTGTGAGGGAGCCTGGACAGAGAGAGAACAGGTTGCACTTCTTACACTCAGAATGTTTCGTTCATTCTAAGCCTCAGTTCCTTCCTGCTTTCTTCTTTACAGGGAAGTGATGCAGATTCGTTACGATTTGCAGGCACTATCAGTGTTAGTTTAAAAATCTACTCTATGAATTCAGGTTACTTTCCTAGAAGGTGTATTTTCTCTGTTATGAAAAGCTGCACAGATCATCTAATGATGTCTGAGGAAAAGGATACATAGAAAGCTAAATTAATTACATTTCTGATTAAAACACACAGTCACATCCAAATGACTTTCCTGGGTACCTATATTGGCTCAGGAATCAGTTCCTAGAAGGGCATTCCACAATCTTTTTAGGCATGGTTAGCATCACTAAAATGTTATTTTCCAGAGGGAAGCATACATTTATTTTAAGTTTTTTTTTTTAGTTTTTTTTCACTTTTACCAAATTTTGATAATCTTTGTAGTCTCTGAGCCCTGTGTGAAAATTAATTTTCAAATAAGAAAAAATGTGATTTATATGAATTCAAATATAAATTTATTTGTTTTGTTTGTATACACAATGAATAGATTTTTTTTATGTGAATGATCTCTGTTCATCCAAAAACTCTTGTATAACATTGAAATAAATAATCAACTATTTAAAGCAACTACTTCACAGAACAAAGTTCCTTTGAATTTGTAAGTTCAGACATATTGTTTCAATCATTGTTTAATTATTACAGTTGTACATTTCCATGAGTGTAGGCACACAAATACTGTTATTGCTACTATACTGTTACTGTACAAAGGACATTTTAATTTTGGACTCTATCTTGTATTTTAAAGGAATTTTCATTGTCTTGATGGTTATGTTTTGTTTTTAATGTTGCAGCAACATTTTACAGATGTGACAAGTGGAGAAATTTCCCATGAGTTGGCAAGTGAAATAGCAGCAATGGATACCTTGGTAACAGAACTCCAAGACCGAAGCAACCAATTTCGAAATCAGTATTGACTGTGCTGGGAACAGTTTCTGGAAGAGGTGCTTCCACCTTCTGGAATTTCTTCTTATACTGTGTATTTGAAAGACAAGATATTTTTTAAAAATAAATCCCTATTTCATGACTACCCTTCTTGTTTTTGTGATATTCCTAAATGGTTGCACTTTCTGAAGGACATTAAATTATTTCTTTAGACCTAGTTATAATTAAATTCAGTATTTATTTTGCTCTTGAAGTATTTCTGCACAAAGAATAAAATATGAGTTTTCTTTAGTGTAAAGTTTGCTTTCTCTCAGCCTAACATGAATTGGATCATTCTTTGGAAAAACTTAGTCTAAACAGGAAAAAAATTATATATTAGAATTTGGTGGAATCATTAGATTGGCTGTTTTATTGTCCAAGAGTGATAAAAGAATGGATTTGGAGATGGAAACATTTACACTTATTGAAATTTTGTGTTTGTGTCAGAAAGATACAAACTTGGCTAAACTGGAAGTATGAGCATGATTTAACTTCTAAATCAAAATGCAAGAGAAAATATGACATAACCCAAATTACAACTCCACTGTTAGCCACCAATAACCAGGCTGTTACCTCCTCAGGGTGTATACTGCCAGCCCCAAAGATGTTTAATAAGGTCATTATGGGTGAATGCGGCTCTAAATGGTGCCATATTACAAAAATGCCAAAGTAAAATGGTTTCTTAGTAATGTCCGTGGAAACAAATATTGGAGTCAACAGCTGAGCTTAATAATCTTAGTACAAAAGTCATAGTGAACAATTGGGTTATTGGCTTAGGTTGCTAAATTTTGGGTCCCGTGCATAAATCACTTGACCTCTTTTTTTTTTAGTCCATATTTAAAGATGTGAATAACTGTGACTCCTAGTTTTTTTATGAATTTCGACAGCATTTGGGAATTTTAACATTTCATAATCCATAAATATAAGGCATTCTGAACTTTAGAAGGTCTTCTAAAATTTCTTTCTTTAACAAATTCTGCTTATGAATGTTTTCTAGGGTGTCTGCTCTCATTCCTTAACCATTTGCTTCTCTTTTCTATTACCATATACTGAATTTAAGAAATGTTTATTTATGCCCCCTAATAGTTTATCCTGTAAAAAAACAGTACTTGTGAGAAAGTCCAGTAAGATGAGAGTTAGCATGTCGGATCTCTTTAAATCTTTTAAGGAATCCATTGAGAAAAAAGGTGGGTGAGTAAGTGATAGGGAGATACACATGACTGCATGGCTGGATGGAAGAAAGCTTTGTTGGTCCGTCTGTTTTTTGAGACAGGGTCTGCTCTGTAGTTCAGGCTCACTTTGAACTCACGGTGATCCTCAAGTGCTGAGCTTGTAGGCATGCACCACCAGTCCCAGCTCTGGAAGAAAGTTTTAAAATGAACTCAGTTGGAACCAAGCTGAATAAAAAGTGAGTAGAAAAGAACTAGTGAAAAGGTACAAGGCTTTTTTTTTTTTTAGACGGGGTCTCGCTTTGTAGTTCAGGCTGGCCCTGAGCTCAGCCTCAAACTCACATCAGCAATCTTTCTGCCTCTGCCTCTCAAGTGCCGGAATTACAGGTGTGAGCCACCATGCCCAGCACTGTGGCATGTGTTGCTGATTGCTGCTGGGGTGGGTCTCCACGCCCAGTATTGTTATGTGGTTACCGGGATCGAACCTGGGTCCCTGCGCTTGCAAGACAGGCGCCGGAACCACTGAGCTATATCCCCGGACCGGTAAGAGGCTTTTAGAAATATAGTAGAAGAGGAGTGCAGCTTCCAGGTTTTGCAAATCTTCAGTTCTTAGTTTGCTTTCTTTGGGTTCACACACTATTGTGATGGGTCAAAGTTTTGAGGAGACTTGTACTTTGTGTTTGTTTGTTTGGTTGGTTGGTTTTGGTGCTGAGCACTGAACCCCAGACTTTTACACTGAGAAACATTCCTGGTCCTTTTTCATTTTTCAACTTGAGTCAATCTTGCTTAGTCACTATATTTTCCAGGCTGGAATCGAAGGTGGAATCCTTTTGCTTCAGCCTCCCACAGAGCTGGGATTACCAGTTTGCGCCACCACCACCATCCAGCTTCCTCTTCATATAGAATGTTCGGAAGGACAGCTATTAATATCTTCTTTTAAAGGACCTAGAGCTATTATATTTCATAATCTTATTTATATGAGTGTCTAAAATTAAAATGTGTGAGCAGGAAAAGCTCCTTTGGAGAAGATACAGTATATGCTCATCCCTACTGCAGTCCCTACTGTGACTGGTTTCAAGCTACTTGGCTTCCTCATCTGTAAAATGGGTGCGGTGATAATAGTACTTCCCCGAGTCCATCTTTCCCCCTCACAAGACCCTGGCTTAATTTTTTTTATAAGAGTGGGAAAGCAAGGATCACAGCTCTAGAAAGAGAAGTCGGCAAGATTCAAATACTGTTAAACTCCACATTTTTTCTGCTTGCTTTGCTGAAGCTTCCAATAGTTAGCGGACGCCAGTCTTCCCTTTCTAACAGTAGGATCGGTTTGGCTGTCATTGTTCAGAACGCTCTCCAAGAGAAATGCTGGGAAGTCTTAATTGATAGTACCCTGTGATTTGTTATGGTTATTACTTTAAAAAATTCTTAATGAATTAATTCATCATCAGCCTTTTTCCAAAGAGGTAGCATAGTAAATGGGTGTGCAGGTACAAAGGAATGAAAATAAACTCCAGTGCGGTGAGAAATCCCTTCTCAACATCCCAAACCAAGACTCAGGAAGCTTGGAGAGTGAGTGTCACCTGAGGCAGAGCAGAGGGGTGGGGTGGGGTAGGAGAACTACAGAGCCCCGGATTGGCCCCAGAGTCCTCATTTCGGGGTGGACGTTCAACGTGGTATAGTGAGAACCCCAAATGTCGGAGGCACTGACTCCTTCAATTGTTCATTAGGACTGTTCTTTCCCTGAGTAGGTGTGTATCTGCTGGATGTGCTGTTAGTGTACCATACATACGTAAAAGTGTAAAACATAAATGATAAGTGCTTGTAGTAAATCCACCATCTTTCCAGGCTTAGTATAAATATGACTCAGGCAGAGATCTAGCTAGCTGTTCCATTTGTGACCATTTACCCAAGTTTTACTAATTCTACTAGTTTAAAACCCTGGAGAAGTCTGAGAAAAAGTGTTTCTTTCTCCCTCCCCCATCCTGTTTTTATAACATCCACATCAATCTAAATTGCTGTTTAGATAAAGTAGCTCTACTTTACCGGCCAAGAGTGGGGAATAAAATCTGGTAAGTGGATACAACTCACTTCCTTTCTGCCTGTTCAGTCAACAGACTCTACAGTGAGATGGCAAAAAGCCTTTATTGAAATGGTAGGTACCACGCTGTGGAAATGCAGATGGATTTTTCACAACATGCAGAAGTGCTTATAAATAGATAGGTTTCAATCAGCAAGTAGCTTATTCAGGCATGTGCTCAAATATAGTAGCTGCATTCATTAGACAGACATTCCCACTAATCCCAAGACTATACTAATAAAAGAATAATCCCTTATGGACTGAAGGTAGTGTTGGTCTGCTTTTAACACTTAGAGGCTTTTACAGTCCAAAGCCTAATAATAATTGTAGATGAATTTGGTTTTCACCAAGTGAACTCAAAAGCTGGGCTTATCTTAAAATATATTCTTTTCATAGTTTTTCAGATTGCACTGGCTTAGTAAACAAAGAAGTGCTTTTTCCTCTGGACATGAACCATGCAGCAAAGCCAATTTATAAACCAGTGTTTGTGTATTTGTGTGTGTGTTCTCATTATTTTATCATCAAGCACTTCCTCTGTCCCCCTTAGAAAGTGTCTGCTGAGCAGGTTCCGTTTTTTCCTTTGACCTTAGGATAAACAAGAAGCTCATGGTCCGTTCTGAGAGTATTTGCAATCGCTTCTCGGCCTTTTGGCTAAGATCAAGTGTAGTATCTGAGAGTGTTTGCAGACTCTCATTGTAGGGGTTTGACTTCGCATGTCGATGTTTTCCTCCTCAGGCTTCCCTTCGTTCAGTAAGCTCTACTCTCCCCGTGCTATTCAGAGCTGGCTGTAATTAGTTTGCTTAGTACAACACCAAAAATTTTCCCCTTGCAGTGATGTCAGATCTGCCTTCCTTTTTATTATCCTGACTTTTTATAAACTGCAGTGACCTATGAGTCAGCCTCACCATCTCTTGGCCCCACGCCAGCATTGTGATCTATGAAGAGGGAATCTTGCCAAGAGCTACAGGACGGAAAACTGATATTATTAGAGTGGTCTTCTGATTGGTAAGTAGCAGCCATTTGTTAATCTTTTGTCATTTTATTGCAGAAAGAGATGGGACTTCAGTCACGTTAATGTGGCTAAGGACCCAATAACCCA
>PVIR01038612.1:0-14375 GCA_004026965.1 Petromus typicus | reverse complement strand
TGTGTCCAAAATTTCTTAAGAAAATACCAAGAAAATTTCAGGGCTGTATATGTGTGTTTGTATAAAATATGGTAAAAGTACTATTTCATGAAAAATACAAGTATTTTGTGTAATAAATTTCTGTATAGAATGCTAAAAAAGGGTCTCAGGGAGATGACAGCAGTTTTAAAGCATTGAATAGAGGACTTTAAATACTTCTGAAAGCATAAAGAAGTGCAAAAGCTTAGTATATTGCAGAAGGTCCATGAGAAGCAAATAGGAGCCTATCTTCCTACAAATCTGTGTTTTGGAGAATTTGTGAGCCAAAGTATCAGAATTGAGATATTATTAGGCTGGGATGGTTTTTCTGGAGTCACATGATATTGTTCCTTTTGCTAAAAAAATAGCCAAGTACATTGTTGGCCTTCTTTGTCAATTTAAATGTCTTGGAAAATGTCTAGGAGACAGTAGAGCACTCTTCTTGGCCTGTCTGGGTGGTTCGTGGGGGCTGGACCTTGGGGACGAGAATCTCGTCCCTGGCCTGTGTCTCCCTGGCTCTTTTCTCCTTCTGCTTGCTGCTATGAAGTGGTCACTTTCCTCCACTGACCCTTTCTGTCGTGATGTTTCTCTTTTGAACCCTGCCCATCATTGACTGAAGTTTCTGAAACTGAGTGGAAATAAACCCTCATTTCCTAAAGTTGGGTACATTGGGTATTTTGACCTAGTAAGATATAGTATGTGTATGTGCACACATACACACACGCAATTGGTTGCACCACACAATCCAGGAAGGAAATTTGACCCTATGACATGTATGCATTAATAAAGTGGTAACTGAGCATAAATTTTTAGCTGGTTTTTTTTTTTTGGTGGTGGTGGTACTGGGGATTGAACTCATGACCTTGTGCTTGCAGTGCAGGCAGTGGCACCATTGAGCTAAATCCCCGGCCTCTTAACACAAATTTTTATGAAAAGTTGCTATATCCAAAAATAGTTACGCAGTGCTGAAATGACTAATAAATATTTCTTTTTTTTTTTTTTTTGTTATATTTGTCATCTCCTGACTATTGCTAGTGGACGAATAATACTAGATGCAAAAGTTTAAAAAAATTGTATAATAAAAAAGTTGTCAGGGTGGGGATTTAGCTCAGTGTTCCTCTCCTGCCTCGCAAGTTCAAGAACCTGGTTTTGATCCCCATCAACCACATACAACAGTGCCAGCCATAGTCACTCACACTCACCAGCAGTCATACCACAGCGCCAGGCACAGTGGCTCACACATGGAATCTCAGCACTCGGGAGGTAGAGGCAGGAGGATGGCTGAGTTTGAGGCTGAGTTCAGGACTAGTTTGAATTACAAAGCAAGACCCTGTCTCAAAAAACTTAAAAAAAAAAAAAGAAAGAAAGAAAAGGTTGTTTACTGTTCCTTCAAGTTGGGAAGACAATAATTCAATTCTGAGATAAGGAATGGTTATTGGACTATAAGTGCCAAACCCCTTTATGTGAGGCTGTTTAGACATTTTATCTACAGCTCCATGTTGTTTAACTTGTGATATTTTCCCCCCAAATTCTGTATTTTTGTTAGCATTTGAATATTGACACACTTCACCAAAAACCTAGAAGTGTATTTCTTGTGGAAAAATTATTGTGGCAGTGCTAGTTTCATGTAATTATTGACTAAAGCTTACAAGAAGCTTGCCTTTTTAAAGGCAAGATATTCCCCCATAATTCTCTTCTTATCTTATACCAGTCCATCTTTACTTATTTACCCTCTGCCTGGCTTTTGAATTGTCTGCTTTCTGTTGTAGTTTAAAAGGGAATTTTGATTTTTGAAAAATGACTCTGCCAGTGTTGGGAAAGATGGATTGGAGAAAAATGACAAGGATCTAATTAGCATGGCAGTGCAGTGGAGCAGATGGCATGCCCTTTTCTTCATTTGAACTCATGGCATCTTGTTTTCTTGGTTTTTGAGGCAGGCTCTTACTGGGTTTAGGCGGGCCTTGAACTCATGGTGATTCTCCTGCCTCAGCATCTTGAGTGCTGGGTTATGTGCATGTGCCACCATACCCAGCTATATGCCCATTGTATTTTATACCTTTCTCAAAGCACTTAGTTTATGCAGTATTGCTATTACTATTACTGTTACATGTGTTACTTGTCCCTTCAACTGAATTTTAATTAACTCAGATGTATATTCACTGAATAAATACTTACTGAAATCTATTTCTCTCTCCTTCTCTCTCACACACACACACACACACACACACACACACACACACACACACACACACACAGGATCTAGCTATGTAGTTTTGGCTGGTCTTGAACTCACTATAGAGCCTAGGCTGGTGCTGAATGTGCAGTGAGTTTACATAGTGCAAACCTTGTTTCAAGTCCCCCAGCCCCCTCTCCCCCAAAACTAATGTTCATTTTGTACACTGAGGGGTATTCTTCAGTTGTAAGGAAAAATATATTTTATATATATATATATATATATATATATATATATATATATATAATATATATAAGGAAAAATTAGATTTTGTACTGTAATGTTGACTTGTTGAATTTTTGGAGCTAGTTGCCTGGCTGTCTGCCTGCCTGCTTTCCTTTCCTCCCTTCCCTCCAGGCAAGGTCTTGCTATGTAGCCCAGGCTGGTCTTGAGCTCGTGGTGTCATCCTGCCTCAGCTCCCAAGTGCTGAGATTACAGATGTTTCCCATCAGCCTAGATAGTACAATATTTCTTTGTTTAAGGAAAATAATTTAAATCAGGCACACCTGCCTGTTCTCCTAGTTAAGATGTGAGAGGCTGAGGCAGGAGGAAGGTTGAGTCCAGGAGTTGGAGGTCAACCTGAACATAGCAAAATCTTATCTTTTTGAAAGAAAGAAAGACACTGAAACAAAATAAAACTCAAAAATTTAGAAGTATTAATTAAATAATCAGAAAGCCTAAAAGAAAATTCTCTCTCTTTTTTTTGAGACAGTGTGTTGCTCTAATTCAGGCTGGCCTTAAACCCACTAGGTAGCGTAGGCTGGTCTCAAATTTGCAACAGTTCTCCTACATCAACCTCCTAAGTACTGGGATTTTGGTGTGTATAATCACATGTGCATAAATGGAAATTTCTTGGTATTTAGAAGAACACAAAAATTAATTTGTACAAGGCAAAGATGTTTAACAATATCAGAGCTTACTGTGTATTAGGAATTATATGCAACTAAATGTAGCATGAGCTGTTGACAGATTCAAGCATGCTATGAGAACATAGTAGGAACTAACTTTATCTAAGGGTTAAAGCTTAAAAGAGATGGAGTTACAGTCACAAGGGAATTTATTAATAGTGTATTAATACATTTAATACATTCATTCTATTTATGCTTATAAACTCCATTACTAGTTCTTCACACAAATGGATTTACTTAGACTTTTTTCAGTATTACTTTAAAATAACTTATTGTTCAAATGGAATTAAAGTATTATTTTATGAGTTTTCCTATTTGATACTTTTTTCCAAATACCGTTGAGTCTGTGGGTGTGGTGGTGCATACTTATAACCTGCACTTGGAGTCTCACACAGGAGGATTGCTAGAAATTCAAGGCCAACCTGATGCATAGCAAGATCCTGTCTCAAAACACCAGGAAACCCCAAATACCATTCAAACAAAGAACAAAAATTCAGGGAGTGAAAAAAGATGCAGCGAAAAGGGAAAGACAGTATCAAGCACAGCTATCTCTATATGGTATGTGGCTCACTAAATACTTTTAGAGAATTTCATGTTTCATCCTTCAGCTTTTTAGTGCAATTTGATTAAAATGTGAGAAAAATTAACAACTTAATATAATTTCCCCTTTCCACTATTAATTTAGTTTGGAAACAAATTAGAGAATTGTACTTGATTGAAGGGCTCTATTCAGTGATATTGAATCTGTTATATATTTTCTTTCTCTGGTTAATGATCTTTCTGATTTAGTCTAGACTTTATATGATATAGAATTTTGTGGTTATGTTAGTTTGTTTGAGGGAGGGTCTTGCTGTTCTTTCAGGCTGGCCTTAAACTCAGTATATAGTCAGGTTGGCCTCAAACTCAAGGCAGTCTTCCTGCCATATACTCTTGAGTATTGGGATTACAGACCCATGCTTCCACACCCGGCCAGTATTAACTGTGTTTTTTTTTTTTTTTTTTTTAGGTTTTTTGAGACAGGGTCTCGCTTTGTAGTTTAGGCTGGCCCCAAGCTCAGTCTCAAACTCACATCACAGCAATCCTCCTGCCTCTGCCTCCCGAGTGCTGGCATTACAGGCCTGAGCCACCACGCCCGGCACTGTGGAATGTGGTACTGATTGCTGCTGGGGTGAGTCTCCGTGCCCAGTATTGTATGTGGTTACTGGGGAATTGAACCCGCGTCCTTGTGCTTGCAAGACAGGCGCTGGAACCACTGAGCTATATCCCCGGGCCCCAGTATTAACTCTTTTAATCTTCATAACAACCCTACCAGACAGTTGCCATTTTATAGGGAGAAACAGCCACAGAGATTAAGTGGTATGTCCAAACTCCCTCCTCCCCATTTTTTCCACTTCTAGTCTTTTTTTTTTTTTTTTTTAAGTTTCTACATATTAGAGAAAATGTGTGATGTTTGTCCTGAGTCTGGCGTGTTTCTTTTAACATGATGCCCTTCAGTTCCATCATTTTCCTTCATGTGACATAATTTTGTTCTTTTTATTGCTCAGTAATACTCCATTATGTATAGATATATACCATGTTTTCTTCATCCATTGGTGGGTGCCTACAGTGGTTCTATTCTTGGCTGTTGTAAATTATGTCACACTTAATTTAGGTACTGAGTATCTCAATAGTATGCTGACTTGATATGGCTAGTTTGAATTTTATCTTGCTTTCCCCCTTACTCTCCTCCTTCCATTTCTTGCAATCCTTCCCTTTTGCAAAAGGTCTCTCTGTTTCGTGTTATCTGTCTTTTCTATGCTCTTGAAGATGTTTCTTTTCAGTGAAGCAATTTAGTTGGCTGTGGGAGGTTTACTGCATGACTTATTATGGCATACATTCAAGATGTTGAAGTCATTACACTTAAATAAATTTTGATGATAAAGAAGACTTTTTTTTTTTTAAAGACAGAGGATTTCTATATATTAAAGAATGGCCTTGAACTCACAATGTATCCCAGCAGCCTCAACAAGGAGTGATCTTGCCTCAGCCTCCTGAGGGCTGGGTTACAGAAATATACTACCATGCCCAGACAAATTTTTTAAAATTTATCAAATTATTGCTTCATTTAACCTTCCCCAAGAAACTAATGAACAAATACTATGTTTCTCTGTGGAGACAAACGCTGCAACATTGTATAGGGGATCTCTATGTACAAGTGATACAAAATTATTTAGATAAAAGTGGCATATAAAATCATGGTTTCCAACGTGTATCTGGTCAAGGTGAAGTAGGAGAAAAGCAGATTCAGTGGTAGGTTGCCACACGGATTCCCCACCCCAAGTTTTAGTGTTTCCTACTTTTGCCATGGGTTAGAGAATGGGTCCTCCCTGTCCTGGTTCCATGTTACTTCCTTTGTATAATTCTGTTCGATAAGCAGTTTTTTCATGAAACAAGTCTTTGACCTTTTTGCATTCTTTTCCCTTCTAACTATAAAATGCAGCTGTACACATTTTTTGTTTAGACAATGAATCACATGCTGTTTCACCTAAATCTGTGACCAATGCAAGAGGCCATAATGCTTCATTTGTCTTGGTTATATGACATGTGGCATTATAATCAAATGTACATCATCTTCCTATACATTTGGGATTCGAATCTACCATCTAATCTCAAGATTGAGTTTTTAGGATGAATACTGCTTATAGTGGAAAATCTTAATCAAAATGAAGAATATTGGTTAATCAATAGGAAAAATCAAGAGTTCTTAGTTCTTATTTTTTCCTTGCCTGAGGCTTACCAAGGTATTAGATACTCAAGATAATAGAATATCTTTAAAGCTTTTGTGTTTGTTATGTCAGTTGCGTAGTGCCTTGCAAAAATTATGTACTTGATGAATGTTAGACTTTGCTTTGCTACCAGCTTGATAAATTAACAGGAAGAAAGTTGCTTTCCTTTTCTAGAATGAAGTTTTCAGATTTAGAAAATAATTGAAATTATAATTTAAAATATCTTTTATAAAGTTCTTAGTAAAATAAGCTTATATTGTTGAATAAGTCTAATTAAGACAGTGTTTACTTTTTAAAAGCATTGTTTCACGTTTTAAGCCTAAAAAATTATTTCGTTTTAACTTTCAACTTCTTGAGAAATAGTACCTAATTGTAATTAATACGTATGGTTCATTCTTATGGAAATTGGGAAATGAAAAGAGAGACAGAAAATGGAAATTTCTTTTTACTATATAGCAAGTTTAGTGGCAAAGTTTAAATTATAGTGAAGAACTGAGGCAGTTCCAAGAAAATTCACAAATATTTGGGTTTTTATGTATGCTATATAGCTCTGCAGATTTTTGTTTTTCTATGAAAAAAACTTTGTTTACTGATCTGAATTAAGTGAATAACTGCCTGTTTTTCTTTGCTTGGGCTATTGTAGCCTAAGTCAGATTGTTTTTTACTGGTTGTAAAAGTTATTGAATGGGAAACCTACAAATCTTGAGTGACGCTTGCATTCTGGTTGCTCTTTTGACATTTGTGAGATTGATTTTTCGGATGATACTAAGTTCTTCATTTGCAGTGAAAAGGTAAGTCAGTAAAAAGAGTTTCCAAATGTCTTTTGACCACCTAAAAAGAATTAGAAATTATAAGTTAATTAGATGTAGCAAAAAAATCCTGTTCACTTGCCACTCAGATGTTGAAGTATTAATGGGATTGATTTAAATAGAAAGCTAGAATAGGTCACAATGGTGAGAACAACTCTGGGAAGGTTAGATGTTGTCGTACAGTTTTGAGGTTTATCGTTCCTGTCTTTAAGACTCACTGAAGAATCCTTCAAAGTGTTTAGTACAGTTGCTTAAGCATCAGTTTTAACTTATGCCAGTTCAAGTAGAATGTAACAGATGGCTCGCCTCTTTTTTACTTAGAGTAAATTTGTTAGAAACAGTAAAATTGATTTCCCCACCAACTCAGAAAGGGTAATGAGGGGAAAAAAAACCCAAACCAACTTAATGACTGGCTGGGGGATGTAAGGAAAGAATAGCTTAGATAAATTTACTTTGGAGTATCAAAAATTTACTGTTATAGCATATTTGATCTGAGTCTTTTTCAGTGCTATATTTTCTAATCTAATAAAATTATTTCAGTATAAAAAGTTAGCAGTTAAAAAACAATGTAGAGGGCCGGGGAGTTAGCTCAGTGGTTCTGGCGCCTGTCTTGCAAGCGCAAGGGCCTGGGTTCGATTTCCCGGTAACCATATAACAATACTGGGTGTGGAGACCCACACCCAGCAGCAACCAGTACCACATACCACAGTGCCGGGCGTGGTGGCTCACGCCTGTAATCCCAGCACTCGGGAGGCAGAGGCAGGAGGATTGTGATGTGAGTTTGAGGCTGAGCTCAGGGTCAGCCTGAACCACAAAGCGAGACCCTGTCTCCAAAAACCTTAAAAAAAAAAAAAAAAAAAAAAAAAAAAAACCTAAAAAAAAACAATGTAGAAATAACAGATGAGGCTTTTAGGAACTATAAATATAGGTAAGAACTGAAAATGTAGTGTGAAGAGATTCAATAGTATAATTTTAAGGGCTGGGGAGTTAGCTCAGTGGTTCCGGCGCCTGTCTTGTAAGTGCAAGGGCCCGGGTTTGATTCCCTGGTAACCACATACAATACTGAGTGTGGAGACTCACACCCAGCAGCAATCAGTACCACATACCACAGTGCCGAGTGTGGTGGCTCACGCCTGTCATCCCAGCACTCGGGAGGCAGAGGCAGGAGGATTGCTGTGATGTGAGTTTGAGGCTGAGCTCAGGGCCAGCCTGAACTACAAAGCGAGACCCTATCTCTAAAAAAAAAAATTAAAAAAAAAAATCATTAAAAATGTTGAACAGATCAATTAAACTCAGTTAAATGTAATTATTCCTTATTTGGTATGGACTGGTATGTGGTAACTTACTAAAATATATACTAGAAAACTTCTGTTCATGAGAATTGCTGGGTTGAGAGCAACAGGTAATTGAGTGTAGCCCTTTTTATTTCATTTTCAGGTAGAATCTTGTTAAGTTTCCCCTGCTGGGCTTGATTTTGGGGTCCTCCTGCATCAGCCTCCAAGATTGCTGGTATTACAGGTGTGTGCCACCACACCTGCTTTGAAAGTTCTAATTTTTTAATTCTTTTAGATTATTTAAACTACAAAAGTTTGAAGTAGTGTTCTATCATGTAGCATGATTGGCGAAAATAGAGACATAAAGTAAGTGGAAACAGTATGGTAGTGAAAGTCGCTGACAAATCCTACTTCATGGCATCATTGGTCATGAGAGAAAAATGACATTTCAAAATTTCAGAAGGTTTGGCTACTGATTTTATACCCTGATTTTTATATTTGAAGACTACAGCATAAATGTACAGCATATGAGAAAACTAATAATTTAAAAATTAATAACAGTCATACCTATCATTACCATCTACACAACAGATATTCACTATGAATTTACTCTGTACTTTTGTTCTAAGGGCGTTTTCTTCTCGCTGTGTGAAAGTAAGTGTAGCACTATTCCAGTTCTAAATTGAGGCAACTGGCAGATCTGGGATTTGAACCCAGGCAATATCTACACAGCTCAGACCACCCTTTCTCTCCTAATATGATTAATAGCAATATTCATGGCTTAAATTTTACTTCTGTGATATTTCATTAATGAAGTTGTTTATCCTTCACAGTTTTAACTTCATATATTCAGCTTCTTCAACTTGCTGTACTAACTTTTCACTTTATGGATTTATACTATTTGCCACCAGATCTGACCACTTTGGTAGTAGCCACAAATGTAGTAGAAGTGAGAGGTTTCCTTCTTAAGGCTTCTCAGAAAAAGAACCAGAACATCCTTTTGAATAAGTATATGTCTCAGGTTTTTCTTATCCTGTTTTTATCCATATTGGTAGACACAGCTAATACTGCAGCTTAGGAATGTATTGAAAGTCCTATAATCATTTAAGTAAATTTTGATATTTTATTAATTCATGACCTATTTTCTTGTCAGAAAGTTGCTTATTATGTATTTTCACTTGTCCAAGCCACATACAGACACAAAGGGACTTCTGAGTAGTTGGAGAGAAAAATCATAAAGTTTATATATTCATATGTTAAGGTGAGGTCTTTACCTTTTTCAGATCAAATCCTAATGAAGTTTATTTGGCTTTTCAGTCTATGGCAGATAATCTTTAATTTCTATGATTTAGAAACTGAAAATATTCTGAAAGTCAAAAATTTTCTTAACCTTTTAAATGGAAGAATATAATCTAAGCTGAAAAACCATTGATGATCTTTTCCCTCCTCTTGGTGTGAATATGCATTTTGCTAGGAATATAGAAATATAGCATATTTATTATGGTATGTTGGCTAAGACCTGCTTGAGATGTAGCATCACATGTATGTTGTTTCTTGAAATAAAAAGATTTTGAATTTACTTTTGCTCTTTTTTTGAGACATAGTCTCTGCTATGCAGTTCAAGCTGGCCTTGAACTGAGTAGTCTCATGCTGGTTTTGAACTTGAAGTTGATCCTCTTGCCTCCTCCTAAGTGGTAGGATTGCAAGCATACACCAGCATGCCTGATGATTTGGAAGTTTGAAATATATTTGGCTTTGGAGATTTAGAATGAGGAATCATAAATATGTACAAGTACAGTGTCTATAGTACAAATAAAGTCTAAGGTACAGAACTAAGGATATGAATCCAGTCACCCAATCCCAGCAGTATTAGGTCTTTAGTATAGAACAGTGTTTCTCAAACTCAAAGAAAGAAAAACAGGCAGTTATTCACTTAATTCAGATCAGTAAACAAAGTTTTTTTCATAGAGAAACAAATCTGCAGAGCTATACAGCAGACGTAAAAACCCAAATGTTTGTGAATTTTCTTGGAACTTCCTCAGTTCTTCACTACAGTTTAAGCTTTGCCACTAAAACTTGCTATATAGCCAGTCACAGCTTTTTTTTTTTTCTTTCTCATACCCTTTCTGGGTAGGTGGGAAAACCCATTTTACTGTGGGAAGGCCTTCTTCACTTGCCACTTAGCGGTTTCATTTTGTCTCCGAATGGGACTGATTTCATCTGAGTACTGCACATTTGTTTAGTCCACCAAGTGTTTTCTTATCCCAAAAGTCTGTTCGTTTTTGCATTTTTCTTATAAAACTTCTCCATACCATGAAATGAAGTAGCCACATTCTTGTAATTTATTTACATGTATGGACCCAGACTATGTCCAGAAGTGACTAAACACAGGTTGCCTGGAGATCTCTCTGCTGGAAAGAAGGATGTCTTCACCTCTAGTCAGCACAGTGAGAAGGTGATTGTGGCAGAGATAGAAAGCACACCCCTCAGGTGATTGACTGACTCCCTTTTCTTCAAGCCCTAGACTAGAGCCCACGTTCCCTGCCTGCCTTGGTACCAAATTCTTGCATGGTGAAAGAACTAAATGTCGACAAGCTTATGCTTTTAGTCTGAGTCCAAGTTCCTGGATTTAGATTCCTTTTAAAGAAAAGGCAAATTATTGAGAGATGTGATGGCCAAATCCCTATAGTCTGAGCACCTGAGAGGCTGAGGTAGGAGATCACTGTGGGTATGGGGGCAGCTTTGCCTATGGAGGGTGATCCTGTCTCAAAAAGTGAGAGAAACAGAGAATGAGAGCAAGCAAGAGGTACAAGGTCCTGAGTTTGCTTCCAGGTACCAAAAAAAAAGGAGAAAGAATTGCCAATCTTAGTTCCTGAAATAATTTTCTTTAATAATGTCATTGATTCCTCTCTTTAAAAAATGAAATGCATTTTTTACTGTTATTGAAGTGAAAACATAAGTTTGTAACACTTGTATCCCCCAGAATGTGTCCATGTAAGAGACTGAGAATCGTCAGTAGAGTGGCAGATAGTCTCATGCTCATTAGCAGTCTCTAAGCATTGTGGTTCAGAGGGACTTTTTGTGTAGTCATGACTCTGATTAATAATTACAGGTTAATATACCTCTTGGTATTTATAATTTTTTAAAGGAAATAGGGATGAAGTCCGTTTTATAAAATGTACATAGAGTTTTTGATAATTACCTTCTATCTTCAGGCATATGTCATCTACCTGCTTCTAGTTGAGAATCACCATCCTACTGAGCAATTCGTTTGGTTGGGAATATGTCCGATTTACCCAGTGTGCTGAGACAGAAAACCCTTGTGTACTCTAATGAGCGGCCATAAGAAACAAATGGCAGTGTTTACTTCCCACAGAACTAAGTATCTGGACTAGCTTTCTGCTGAAAACATTTTAAAATGCCAGATAAAATGATCTTAAATGCATGTGTTCTGGCACAAAACTAAAGAATACCTAGGCCAAACACTAAGTGGAGTCCATTGAAGTGGCTGATTTCTGAAGCTGGCAATTCCCTTAAGGGTATTTGCTTTTATTTTTATGGCTTTATGGGACTCAGGGGTCAGGAAGCAAAACCCAGACTAGTCAAGATAGAGCATCTAGCAGGCATAGTCTTCCCCATTAATTTGGAGGCCCATATGGTGAGTTGTTCAAGTGTTTCATGATCTAGAAATTCTTTCCTTTCATGTTCCCAGGAAATTGTCTTTCAGAATATTGTTGGAAACAGAAAGACAAAATCTTTTCTGAAAATTTGCTACTACAGAGCAGCACTCATACTGGTGTGCAACATGAATTCATACTAAAACCTCCAACAAAGTTTAAAATGCTCATGGACTGTTACTCCCAACCAACTGCTAAAACCTAATACAGTCATCATTAACCAGGATTTCCCATTGGTAAAATTATAATGAAAATAAGTAGTTAATAATAATAATTACAAACCATCCAAAGAACTGGCACCCAGTATAAAAGACTGAGTGGAGTTAAACCTGCCAGTAGTTCACACTTGGGAATTAGCAGATGTAAAAGATAAAGTCGGTGGATTTAGTATGTTCAATGAGAGGATTAAAATAAGAAAAAGAACACATATTTTGAAAAAGAATCTGAAGTTTTAGAAATGAAAAGTCATTGAAAATAAAATTCAGTGGAGAGGAATGAACACAAATGGACTATTGAGGAAAGTTAAATCTGAAAGATAAATCTGAAGAAATTAAGGATGCAACATAGACAAAGTTGAAAATATAACAGATGAATAAAGGGAAATATTTTTAAGAGAATAGATTGTATTCCAAGGAATATCAAGTTTCAATAACAGTGATTGAAGTAGAGGACTACAAAATTAGATGCTAAGCTAAAATAGTAATCTAGCTAGAATTTTAGCTAGCAAACATCTTCTGAGAGTGAGGGCAAAATAAAGACATGCAATTCAGATGAATAATATCTGAAAGTTTGCTAGCAGAAACCCTCCACCCTCTTTGTGCTGGAGATTGAACCTGGGTCCTCAGAATGTCCACACACATTCTGCTGCCGAGCTACACCTTCAGCTTCAGGCCACTTTTTAAAGTAGACAGAATATGGTTGGTCATAGGGAGAGTCTTGATTTAGGAAGGAATGATGATCCAAGATATGGCAAGAAAATGGATAAATTAATAGAAATTGACTGAATAAGCAATGACAGTATTTTGTGACATTAAAAGAGAAAAAGGGCCAGGCATAGTTTCACACTTGGAGGATTGGAGTGGATCCAGGGCCAACCTGAACTACTAGTTAGACACCATCTCAAAACAGAGTACAACAAAACAAAAACAAAACAAATGATCATTTTGAGAAATTCCAATATGTAATTTTGTTTTTGTCCTGGAATAGAATATCACTGTAGTAATGAACATGCTGCGCAGATGTTTCAATCTCTTATTAGATACCCTGAGAAATTTATGAGTCGCCCTACTGTGCAAAAAATGGCATCTTTAGTAATGAGCCCTCTTCAGATGGTACCATATTAATTACATAGTGGAGCTCTAGACAGGGGCTCTGCAGTGATTGTACCAAGTTTATTGAATTCTCTTTGCAAGAAGAAAGGCAGGAGGATAGCTGTGAGTTCAAGGCCCTAGGAAGACCTTTCCTCCAAAAAAGAAAGAGACAAGAAAAGAAAAAAGCCAAGCCTGATGGCGCAGGTCTGTCACTCCAGCACTTGGGAGACTGAGGCTGGAGGATTGTTGTTCCAAGTTCAAGGCCAGGCTGAACCTAGATAGCAAGAATCTGTCTCAGTCATTCAATCAGTGGATGACAACAACAACAAAAATAAAGTTTATAGATAGACTTTGGTAGTAAAATGGAATAATTTGATCAGTCATATAAGACAGGATATCAACTGAAATATATTTTGTATATGTGTGTGAATTTTTATACATGGTTTTGATGATTGACATAGAAGCTGAGTTTGTTATAGTTTGATTCTCCTTTGTTACAGTTTTTTGATGCTTTAGGTTACTGATCTATATGAGAGAAATAAGAATTGGATATGAAGAGAATGCTGATAAGATTTAAATAAATAAGATCTAGGTCACTGTTCTGAAAAGTGTTTTATTTTTAATGTGGCCAAGTTATATGGTGATTAGAGTTTCAGTTCTGAAGTTTGTCAAATTTTAAATTCTGATATTTCTACTTCATAGCTTAGGCAACAAGCAAGATACTCAACCTTTTTCTGAGTCTTTTTTTTTTTTAATATTTAAATCGGTTTAATAATAGTGCCTGCTTCACAGGGCTTAATTACTTTTTAATTGAGATATATTATATAAAATACATCTAGCTGCTGAAGTATTTTCTAATGCTGTTTCCAGTTGAGTGTTCTCATACTCCATCTAGTCATAGCTATTGAAATCCAGATAGACACTCAATAGTCATTAGTTCTTGGAATTCTTTTTTTTTTTTTTTTAAGTTTTTTTTTTTGAGACAGGGTCTCCCTTTGTATTTCAGGCTGGTCCTGAACTCAGCCTCAAACTCAACAATCCTCCTTTCTCTCCTCCTGAGTGCTAGGAGCTAGGATTATAGGTGTGAGCCACCACACCTGGCACTGTGTTACGTGATATTGACTGCTGGTGGGTGTGAGTGACCCCTGAACTAACTCGCCGGCCAGTTCTTAGAATTCTTGAAGCGACTGTCCAGGTATGTTAAACAAAATGAAACTCTGGAGGTACTTATTTTAGTTACATAAGCATATGTAGAGTGAATAGTACAGTAAATATTTTTTTCACTGAATTTAAAAGCAAGTTATCTTATGAACCATTGAAAATGAATTTAAAGTGGCATATTCTGTTATTTTCCTCTCTAGTCAATTATTTTCCCATAAAT